>CM062814.1:437039830-437259830 GCA_031772625.1 Pinus tabuliformis | reverse complement strand
ATACATACATCATGATATTTTTGTTTTTTTTCATGAATCGTTGAGGGAAGGCATACCCATGCTTAGCATATAAACTTTCATTACATGTACATAGACAGTCGTCTACAGATATAGACCCATGAATGGATGACCATCAGTGTAAGGCCATTGTACATATGATTTAGTACTCCTGAAATCGCAGCCCGGATGGATGAAACTAGATCCAGGGTCTTCTATCTCGTTCAATCGTTCGCTCAAGTACGAGTCTAACCATGTGAATATGTGATTTGAAGTTGAACATGGGAAGACACCATCTGATTACCATCCAATGATGTAAGTTGTTAACATACGCGAGAGAAATCAACGATAATGATAATGATTCTCAAGATACTGCAGTACATTCTGCATGGTGTGAATGGATGATTTGATGTTGAACACCATACAAAGTCTTTCGGTCGAAGGCCATTGATGTCAACCTATCGCCGGAAGCGAGAAACTTGCCATTGATGTATGCAAGCCTCAAGGTACTGGAAGGATGTTTCTAAGTCAACTTCTTGGATAATGTGCTGATGTCAACAAGAAGCGACTCGTCGCAAGAGGGCCTTGATGTATCCCACATCAACGACGCGAAATGAGTGTAATGATTTTGGAGACGGAATTTGACTGAAAAAACAAGGTTCAAGAATGGCAGTCATGAAAATGAAGGTTTATGGTATTGCAAAGGATGAATTTTAACTGGATGACTTCTCTTCAACATGTCGGTGACACTGAAATGAATTGGTAGCATTGACCCAAAACAAAGTGATGGATGGTATGATAGACCAATGGTATGATAAACATCAAGCTGATAACCCAACCCAAATAGTCATGGTGATGAAGTGAAAGTGTCATGTTCAAGAGCGACCTGCTACCAAAAGTGGTTTACCCCTTTTCCCATTTTCCCTAGTCATTGCTGACCAGTACCTCTTTATTTTTATCAAGATTGAGGATGATAACATATGCTTGTTGTATAATTTCACCCTTCAAGTGAATCCATTGCTATGTGATATTTTAACGAGCCTAGCGAAGGTGAAACTCGGTCTTGTCATGATGGACAAGTTTGTCACTATTTGATGTTTTAATGAGTCTAACGACAATGATAATTCGGTCCTTTTCATGTTTAGAGAGTTTGAAAAGGAACAAAAAAGAAAACTCCACAAGTTCTTTTTCATAAATTTGTCTCTCAAGTCCGAAAAAGCGTAAAACAATACAAGAGAGAACATATTGACCATGTTCAGTCAACGTATTCCTTTTTCGTAAATAATCTATCTCAACTCGAAAAGGGGTTTAAATTATACTGAGCAGATGTCATTTCCAATTCGTTAATGAGCTGAAAAGGACAAGCACTCGGCAATCTTTTCATACTTCGAGAGTCTGAAAAGAGCTTAAAGAGGACTCCACTTTGAGGAATGAGTGGTGTCTAGGATAGAAACTGGTTCTGGTGATGTTGGAACTTCTCAAAACATGTTGATTTATGTGAAGAGGCTGGCTAATAAGACCACTCATTGCAACTATTCCTCAAAAAGGTAAAACAACCAAGTGAAAGCATATGAACGGCCAAGCAGATAGTGATGATGGAAGGATAAAAACCAAGGCTCATCTAATGGAAAAGGCTGATAGAATGGAAATCATGAGGGTTAAAATGGATATGGGTTCATTTTTACATAAGCTTGAACCATGGGGAACTATGCCTGGATTCAGTTTCACTTTTAGACAAGCTTGAAATGAAGAACTATGCTTGAATTCAATTTCATTTTTACACAAGCTTAAATCATGAAAAACTATGCTTGAGATTGGTTTACATGCCCCCAGCATGATGACTCAATTCTAGGTTCATGCCCCCCAAGCTTCATTACATTCACCTAAGTAGACTACTCGTGGCTATCAGGTGGATGGAATGAAGGTTCATTTACGAGATCAAGTGAAAGACTCGACTAGGATTTTACAAGATCTACTCAAAGACTCAACTTGGAACTTTTCTCCAGGGGACCTTGTTTCATTTTTTAATGAGCTTGACACAAGACAAGGAACTATGCTCAGATTCCTTGTTTCATTTTTTAACGAGCTTGAAACAAGACAAGGAACTATGCTCATGATATTTGTTTCATTTTTTAATGAGGTTGACACAGTAAAAGAACTATCCTCATACTCCTTGTTTCATTTTTAATGAGGTTCACACAAGACCAGGAACTATCCTCATATTCCTCGATCACGACTCATAAGAGGTCATGACTTCCAAGAGGTTCTCATCAGATGGGAGAATAATGCTCTGGAAGGGATCCATAGCAAGGAATCCATTAGAGAGATCTGGTTCCAATGCCCCAGTAAATAATGTACAACATCACTGAATTGATCATCAGTTGATGTAGGCATGGAACGGGTTGCCACATAATCAACCTGTGGCAGGAATGATACCATTGGCACATAAGGACCATTTAGGGAAGATGGTTGACTGGAAGCCATATTTGGACCAGGAAATGAAAGCTAGTCAATGGTGACAATTTTGCCTTCACGCGGGAAACACATCACTCAAAATAATGTTGAAACAATAGCTCCCATGTCATAAACATAGTCACACCCAAGAAGTAAATTGTAATCTAAAGGGCCTGGGACTACCATCACATTGATATAAACAATTTTTCCTCCCAAAGTAATAGGCAACTGAGGAAGGATCTCTAATGGTTGACTGGTTCCTCTGTTAAAAGCCAACAAATTATGGGTAACAGGCACAAGCGGCGGTGAACCAAGCGCTTTCCAAGCAGTGGAGGAAAGGATAGTCACAGATGCACCTTCATCTATAATAGTGCCAAATACAATCATATTACAAACCTGTACTATGATCTGGAAAGGCACATAAGACAGAAGACGGCTTCTTTCCAGTCGATTTCAATCAAAGGAAGTGACTAGACTACTTGGAGGGGGTACCATAAGAATAGGAGAATTAACCCTTTGAGTTACGAGAACAGGAGGATTTTCCTCCTGTCTTGATGGAACAGGAGGGTTGCCTCCAAGATCATTGGAATCTGAAGAAACAAAAAGAACCTGAGTGGTATCATACTCACTCTCTACGGGAAAGGTATGATTAACTAAAGGTGAAATCGGGTCAACTGTTTCCTTGACCTGTTGATTCGGGTCAGGTATAGACTCATAAGATTCACTTTCAAAGAGAGTGGGTTTGACCGACGATTGATTTTGGTCAGTCTATTCATCAACTACTGAAGGATTAAGGGAGAGTCTCCTGTAACCAGATGGAAGTCGTTGCGAAGAGGTAGGATAGTTATCCAACACCTTTTTGGCTTCATCCAGATAAGGACAAAGGTGAATGGGGTGATTCCCTTCACACAACCTACAGGGAAACTTAACTTTACCCTTCTTTCCATGAACTTTACTACCACTAGTTGATGGTGTGTCACCATCATGATCTCAAAAAGTTGATGACACAGAACGATGTGAACAAGAAGACCATTATTCTAATATCTAAGGAATATCAAGACAATTTCGAAGAAGATGGTCTCTCATACAAAGTTTGCATGGATAACGAACTTTGTGAGGCTTATCAGATGGTTTCTCATCAGAAGTTGCATTCAAAGCAATGGTTGCTTGGTTGCCCCCCTGTTGAATTTTCTTCTTCTTCTTCTTCTTCTTGTTCCCTTTCTTCTTCTTCTTAGCCACCTGGTTACTAGTACCAATACTTTCACAAGGCGAAGAGGAAGAAGGGGTGGAAGAAACAACCAAGGAAGAAGGCAAAGGGTCAACTTTAGGATCAACTGGAGGTTGATTTTGTCCAGTTGGAGGAGTACTCGATTGCGAAGAAATCACAACATTTTGAACCAAGGAGGTTGAAAAAAACCAAACTGGCAAGCCAATGGTAAATCCTAGAAGGGATAATGTAGCCATATAAGGAGCACCAATATTTCCGAAAGTAGGAAAAGGACTAGGATTCCCATCAAAAGGAATTCCTTGATCGATGTTCTCCGGAGTTGTTGCCATATGTCTCAATCTAAGACCAACTAAGGAGCAAGCGTGGAGGATGTTATCCACGGTCAATTAATTTTATTTTAATCAAAGTAACATAACAAAACAAAAAAGGGATAATCTAGGCAAAAGGTTTACCAAGCAACTATGAACTTCAAAATACCTCTCGGCGAACCGAGAAGTATGGGCAGGCAATCTCCCTGAATGTTTTGTTTGGTGTATCACAGTGTACAAGGTAGTTGACTCGGTTACCTAAGGATGGATAGAAACCTAGTGTTGTCCTCCCATATATACCCGAAAGTACGTGGAGGCCCAATCCGTATTAGCACTATCTAATGCAAAACCGCATAGTGAGAGCATTCCCATATACTTTATGTACTATAACACCGCCCTATGTACCCAAAGGTACGTGGACGAGCTACGATATACCCAAGTATGTGGAATGAGATATCACACTCGGGATGTATTGCAGACAAGTTAGCAACAACTACTATGTTTTACAACACCGGAACATGTCTCTAGCCTAGAACCTCTAAATGTTATGCGTTAAGTTACAATGCTCCATTAGGTTAATTTAGATGAATTTTAAGTTGATCTTCTTAAGAATTTTCCTTTCAAGTTTCAGTGTGTGATGTATGTTTTCAATTCCTAGAATGCAACTATTATGATAAACATTCTTTTCATTCAATTTGAACAATGAAAATCTTAGCTATTAGGGATAGAGCAATCAGATTTCTTTGACAGAGAGCAAAGAGCACACCTAATGCAATTTCCCTAGCTATTCCTATCAAGCATTCACAAACTTTAATATGCATAATGCATGTTTTTCTTTCCAATTTCCTTAATGTTAAAATGAACAAAAGGAAACTAATGCACATATAATCAATCAATCTTTTTTCAAGAATGAAGACTTTACGATAGTTCCATTTCGAAGGAAAAAAAGACTTTTATGACACTATGAAATGATAATGATAAAGAAATCATTTAAGAAATAGTAATCAATCAAGCCAAAGTAGGGCTGGAAAAAGGAAATACAAGTTGATTTCAGAGATACTACAATCGTTGATCTTTTAGCAAGCATAAAAATAAGGAAATTTGGAGAAAAAAACCAATCCAAAGGTGAAAATTTTCCCTAAGGTGGATCAACGCAGGTCAAAGACGGCCTAACTGCACTGCAGAGCACTGTCTCTCACTCAAGGGTGTTTTGTAGAGCACCGTCCCCTGACCAAGCTTGCGTTGATTCCTGAGAGGCCACTCAAGAGTCATCTAACCTCAGTTTTTTGACCAAATAACACTTCAACAAGGCTAAAATACAATCAATGAAAGGAAGTAAGGTCTGCTAGAGTGTCCTAGGATGTGTATAAGCTACTTGGAATGATAATCGTTCCCCAACGGAGTCGCCAATTTGTTATGAAGAATTTGGTATCTATGGATAAATACTAATTCCCTAGATAAGTAGCCATATCTAGAACAACAGTTTAAAGCACTTTAACCTTTTTCTATAAATAATAGATAAGACAAAGAGAATGAGAGGACCTACTTGTACTTTCGCTTTCCTCTTGTCTCCTTTGTATCGGTCCTATCGCTCCTTCCTATACTTAACACGCTTGAGAAGTACCTGTAAACATCAACAGAAGACAAAGAACTAATCAAAGCAAAAGATCTATTGATTACAAGTAAATGGAATCAGATACATTCACACATATAAGCATCACATATCAAGATAAGCATATGGAAAAAGGTGAAAATACTTTATTGAATAGAAGGAAGAATTACAACCATGAAGCCTGATTTGAAGTCACTTGTCCAGCTTTGGTTCCATCCACATCACATCATAAGCATGAAAATCTAACAGCATAACGACACTTACAATAGTCTCAATTCTCAAACTAACATTATCTCCTTACAATCATCAAAGTCCAGCCCCTGATCACTTAGATGAGTGGTCAATTTATAGGAAGATGGAGGAGGTTATGTCATAAATGGGGGTATTGAATGGCCTTCCATACTTAGAATTAGTTCCATGGAGGAAGGGATGAGAGGATAGGATGCATCTTAACTCATTCCTCATCCATTTTTGAGCTCATAGGAGATGATAAGTGTGGGAATCATCTAGAAGGCTCTAGAAGATAAGAATATTCCCCAAACCCTATGTGAATTTCTCTCAAACTCGCCCAGCGCAGGTCAAAGAGGGCCTAAGTGCTCTACAGAGCACCCTTGCATGGCCCTAAGTTCTCTGCAGAGCACCCTTGCATGGGTCTACCTGCGCTGGTCCCTCTAGAGCTCATTTTAGGATGTCTTCAGGCCATGAAACTGTCTAGGAAGGAGGCATTCAAAAAGTTGACTTGTTTAGGGCATGTAACAATTGAAATTAGGATTTAATGAGCCCTAAAACACTGATCTGGATTATGGGAGTGATGTGCCCAAATGGATCTGGAACACCACTGGCGCTACTTTGTTACCAATCGAGCCCCTCAAGGACACGTCACCTCAGGGATAAAATCTTGGGGTTTTATTTTATGCCTCCTATTTAAACACTTGGGGAAGTACTTGTTGGGACAGGAATAAGCCCATCGCTTTCCAGCTTTGCTCTTCATTAAATGTTGAAGCCTCCTTCTACCCCACATTCATTCATGATGCCTATTTATATGGGTTTAATAAGACTTAAGACCCTCGTCGCAAACACGTATATGTATGTATTCCTCGAGTCCCATTCCTTGTGCACTATTTGCGTACATGGTGCAACCCCTCTTGAGCTTAATCAAGCCTTAGCCTTAATACTTCCTCACATACACGTGCATGTGCATATATATATATATATATATATATATATATATATAGCTTATGAATGATTCTAAATTATAGCATGTGTGTGTGTATTTATTTAACACAGGCCTGACATGGACATATGTATATTTATGAATAAATAGACGAGCTTTCTATTATGAGCTTACAAGTCTTAAAACTAGGGCCAAATAGTAATTTCATACACAATCCAAACACTAATTTAACCAACAGAGATATGCCCATTTTTCCATACTCAACATTAAACACAAGATTCAAACATTTCCTATCGTTAGTACAACCATAGTCGATCAACATATTAAACTGGCACAAATCCTTCATCGATATTACTAGAAATCAAACAAATCATTTAACAATATTTATTTAGGTGATGAAGTCACAATTCATACTCATGAAGGAAATGTTAACGAGTCCTATTCCTTAGAACATATTCAAGGAAATAACATCTCCATTTTATCAAGAAACCTCTTGCCTTAATGGTAACATAAATAATTTAATAACTCTTATGGTCCAAATGCAAGATCCAATATAAAAAAATGTGAACAAGTATTAATATATCATACTCACAAGAATTAGCCATTCCTCAACAATACACCGAACTTAGCATCACATATTTACATAGGAATCCTCATTCATACTCTTAAGGGAATAAACATTCCAGGAAGCTCTATCAACGATTACACAGTACAATGAGCATCCATTTAACAATTTATGGCATTCAAGGCATAAGACCCACTCACGATGGCATGTAAACAATTCAATAAATAGTCTTATAAGTTCTGCAAGGACACAAAGTTTCAGGAATACTTATCTGATAATGTAAAACCCTAGAAACTAAGATTGAGACTCTAACTCTCCTCCCAACCATAGATGAGTTGCAACCAATTCTTAATTGCAATTGTCACTGTCGAGCCAGATTTCAGAGCTTGAGGAAGGGCACTTCAAGGGACTTCTCATACTTTTACACCAGTGGGAGTCTGGAGATCCTCCTATCTTCACCCAGTAACCAAATAAGTGAGTTCATAGGTTAATCCACCTCCACCCTCAGCCAAATAAAGGAATCCAGGGACTTTTCACCTCCACCCTCAATAAATAGTACACAATTGTTCCACCCAATCCTAGGAATCCAAAACATGTTGTGATAAAACCAGGAAACAAGAAAATGGAATCTTCAGAACACTTCTCACCAGGAACCCAAGAAGTAGTCCTCCAACCCAACTTTCAAGGGAGTATAGAGATTAACCTATCTCCGCCCTCCATCCAATTAGGGAATCTAGATACTACTACTACTCCTCACTTGAGAGGTGTGTCCTTCTGGATCTCATTTGCTCAACTAAATTACTGTTATTCACTTTGCATCTCCCTGAAAATGCAAAGCTTCTTTTCGTTCAACTCTTATGCTTGGCTCCTTCCTCTTTATTTGTCTAGAGTCTTCAATACCCTACGAGGGCTATTCTATGTCCCTCCACCTCCCCCTCTCGGTTTTACTCACATATGGTGTCCTCTTCATATGGTGCCCTCTTTTCTCTGCCTAAATGATTCCTCTATTCTAGTAATGCCCAAAACCATTGAGAACCTCCCCTGGCCTCCACTTCTCGTCATTCTAACTGACTCTGAGAGTCCTCTCTCCTGTGCCGAATATTGGTCTCCCATAACTCAACCTTGTATATTTAAAATCAAAGTATATTAATTATTTTCAATGAAGGGGAATTAGCCTAGGGTTGTCACAAGTAGCTTGTTGTCATCATTCTCTTTGACATACTTAGATACCAACACTATCCTCCATAGAAGAGGAATATTGACGCAAAACCCAAATATATCTTTAGAAGTAAACACCTTCCAAAAAATCCCCCAATAAATTAAAAACTATAATACATATAAATATTTTAGTATGTGATATTTGATGATTACATCACTTCCAGGTTCCCCTGAATCATTGAGATCCATACACTTAACAGTTATATTGATGGGGATAAAAGACCCTTTCACATTAAAAACAGGGTCATTTACCAAGGAGCTCAGATCATCCATATGTTGGTAGAGAAGTCAAATTTCCTCCTCATGCTTATCCAATTTCCTCCTGGCCTCCAATTGAAGATATATTATTGTGTAAGAAGAAGTTTGGTGCTCAAATCGTTGCATTTTGAACTTAATAAAGTTCACTTGTAACTCACCCAAGTGGTCATTAAGCTAAGTTACAACCTTTTTTAATTTATTGGCCATAGTTTTACTAGTGAGGGGGATGTTGTTTTTCTGAGTTTGACAGTCAATCCAATTCCCAATTACCCAAATCAGATTGGATTCACCAAACTTATGAATTATAATCTCCCCGGTTTCTTTAAGACTGGTTACACCTCCCTGATTTCAGTGGATAATTTATTTGGTGCGAAGAAGTAAAATGACATCTGAATACCCATGACTATCAATCCAATGGAGTCCTGAGTTAAAGCTCAAGCTCACTACTTGTTTTTTCCCAGCTTGCTCCTCAAGGAGCTGAGTATGCCAAACCACAGGGCCCTTAACATAAATAGAGGAAAATAAATGGTGTTATTTCTGGATTTTGTTAATGTGTGAGTGGATTGAGGATACTTTCCAATGTTTCAGGTGAACACTCCACCCGTCCTTAGGGACCAATGAAATTTTAGACCAAGCCAAAATTTTGCAAGCATTCCCTAGTGGGTGGGGCATCACGAACCTCAGAGCCCTTTGAAGATTTCGGTGATTTATTAAATCATTAAAAAAGGCAGAGACTAAGGTTTCTCCCACAAAATCCATGATAAATGTACAAACTTAAACAATTACAATTGAAATTGGAGGATCACAGAACCCTCTCATACTTGCTTTGACATCACAAGACTAGTGTCCACTTTTCATGTAAATTTAAGGGATGGGATGAGGTATTTTCAAACCATTAACCAATAAATCCCCACATTTAAATTCATAGCCTTGATTATCACAATGGTCTACTTCACAATTATTGTCCCTTAAAATATGATTGAAGCTTGTCTTTGGAGATCTTTTAAGAACAACCTGATCTAGTTTAAGAGGATTTCCATACTCACTTCTTTGGGACTTGTTCCTTTGATCAAATGTTTAATTAATAAGAGAGCACCCCACTATCAAGAGAGGGGGCACACCAACTTCTTTTGCAAGGATTGTTCCTTGAAGAAGATCATAAGCTTCAACCTGGTTCCCAAACCCCATGCAAAATCCATTACCTTATTTTCACCGAGGCCATAAAGAACCCTTCCCCCTCCTGCCATCCTTGAATGAAAGGCAACAAATTAACACAAAAAAATTATCTGAATTTTTCAAAGTAAAAATCTGAAAACCAATACATTTCCATTTACCAAAAAAATAATAAAAAAAAATCATAGATTAATCGAAAAAATAAAAAAATACACCATTAATAATTTATGAATGAGGTAGATAAATATTAAAAAATAATATCTATAAATATATACCAGCCTAAATCCATCTTAACTCTGGATCCACCAAGCGCCGAGAGGGATCAAATCTTTTTGCATCTCAAGAGATTTGAGCCCTCTGGGTGCTTGGTAAATCTCGAGTTAAGATGGGTCTACGCTGGTTTAATTCCCTCCTTTAAATATGTCATATTCCACATGAATAACTGGGAAATACAATGGGTTATCATAATCTTGGAGCTCAAAAACCGTTGATCAAGTCATGTCTACTTTAACTACCCAACAAAAACTAATAAAAACTAATAATAATAATGTAAATTTTTTATTTTAACATAGAGTTATTTTTATTTTTAATTTCAAATTTACCTTAACTACCCAACAAAAATTGATAAAAAAAAATAATGATGTAGAATTTTTATTTTTTAACATAGGATTATGTTTATTTTATATTATTTTGACCGAGTCAAAATGTTTATAGGAAAAGACATTACAACATCTCTTGCATATGGGTTGGAGAGCACCTTTTGGGCACAAAAATAAAATTTAGTTAATAATATAAGGATATAAAGAAATGACATAAACACATCATGACTTTCAAGAAATAGAAATAAATAAATACATTAGGACTTTTGCAAGCAACTAGAAAAAAGATTTAAAATAATAATTACAAATACATAAATTAAATTTGGGAAATATTTAATATTTTTGGAATTGTTGATGGATATTTAATACTTTATGTAATATTATTTTATAAATAGTATTTAACATGTACAACTCATTTTTAAATTTGATTAATAAATTTTTGGAGTAAAAAAATATTTTTCAAAAAAGTCATAGTTTATCTCTTCTACATGTTGGAGGGTTTTTTGGCATTTTTTCTAGTCCTGCTCAAAATCCAGTAAGATTTCTTGGAATCACAAGCTTGAGTTGTCTATTCTCCACAATACGAGTACCCTGGGATTTTACCGGTGTTGAATCCATATATGCAATCAAAACCTATTTTAAACAACAAAAATAAATATTTGGCCAAAAAAAAATTGTCAATTCCGGCCAAAAACTCCAAAACGTATTTAAACAACAAAAATAAAGATTTGGCCAAAAAAAATTGTAAATTCTGACCAAAAACTCCAAAACGTAGCACGTTCAAACAACACCAAAAAAATCTATAAAAATATAAAATTGATTTTGGTTAAAAATTAAAAAAATTGTGCAGAGAGGCACTTCAGAGTCCAGTGTGAGGGAGATATTGTCACGCAACATTACATTTAAAAAACAAATAAAAAATTTATTTACATTAACAAATTAAAAAATAATAATAAAAAGAAAAAATCATCCCACTATGAGCAAGATTTTGTACGGTAACTTTATATTTAAAAATAATAAAATAATACCTATAATAACAAATTAAAAAATACTAATAACAAAAAAATCAATGTGAGACATAAATGAAATACTTCAATTTCCATTTTACATCAAACTTTATATGGAGAGATAAAGTAATTGAAAATAATAATAATAATAATAATTAGTAAGAGGGAGATATCAAATTCCTTTATGGAGTTGGCAAATGTCATATAAAAATAATGTTAATGATATTGCATGATGTGCAATTAGTTGACATGTAACATTTAAAACAAAAATATATTAATGACAAAAATATTTTATTATTACTTATAAACAACATAATTTTAAATTAAAAAGATTGAATTAAAAGATTTAAAGAGAAGACACGATAGTCAAGGTTCTCATCAACGTTCCACGACATATTTTCGCTATGGGGGCTTTGTATGCATCTGTTGTGCATTATGGTTTATATGTGGGTGAATGGTGTTTCGATCATGTGTTGGGACTAGATCTGTTTAGGCAGTTAGTGATCATTGATAAGGCGTCGACCCCTTGTCTCTATGTGCCGCAAAAGAAGTGTTGGTTAGATCAGAAGTTGGAATCTTGGTTACAATAGAGTTTTGTTTGCTTGGGGATCAATCTAGCAGTGGATCTGCCATTCAAGCGGCTGGATCTGGAGGTCCTCGATGTTAGGCTTGAATTGATATGTTGAAATGGAAATTCAAATGTAGATCTACGGCACCAAGTTTGTTATTCGATGGCTCAATGTTTTCTTTATACAGATCTGTTGGCATTGGTGGTATGGCTTCTGTTTTTAAAGATTTTTTGCTAGTTGCAACCTTTCCCAAGTCCAATGCCCTCAAATCCTTACTTTTGTGTAGATCTGGCTGCTGATTTGCGTGAATATCGAGCATGGAAACAAGATCTGGGTTCAGAGAAATCTTTCCAAGTTTTTGTTAAAACCCTAGGTGGAAAATCAACTTTATTTTGAGTTCAAGCCTCTGATCGATTTAAAGAATTGAAGTAGAATATCCAAAATATTATGGGTATTCTGATGATATTACAAAGCTTGCTTTATGGAGGAAAATCAATGCAGGATGACTTGAGGTTGCAAAATTGTTGCATTATTCCTTCCTCCACCATAATCTTAAATTTGAGGCTTCAGGGAGGCTCATCTGGATCTAGCAATCCAAAGGGTGCAGTCTCATATCGGGATGCAGTGAAAAGAAAGGGATAATCTCTAACTCATCATGATTAGGCGAAATTTTTTGGTTCATTCCAAACAGTAGGAAAGATGCTCATATCAAATGGGCAAAGCCAAAATCTTTCGAGCCCTTACATTGTTGATCAAATGGAACATGCTCCAGCAATGGCAGTAAATATACCAGAGGTAAAGGATCTATTTGACATTCTCCAATCACGAGCTATTGTGTGCAGGTTTAATGGCTTTTAGCCCAAATAAGAGGACCTTCAACAATGGATATTCTCTAATTGGATGCCAAACTGTGACATTCATCTCTGTTCTAAAGGATTTTTTATCATCCAATTTGACACCCAGAAGGACTTGGACTATGCTCTAAATGAAGGTTTGTGGTTTTGGAGGAGTGAAGGTCTATTTATTACCCCTTGGTTTCCAGGATTTGATGCCAATACTTTGGTGGTTTCTAAAATGTTGGTATGGGTAAGAATGTATAATCTTCCTCTCCCTTTCTGGCACCACCAAGTGTTAGAGGGAATTGGAAACACTCTAGGCAAATTCATCAAGACAGATTTAGAGAGAGTTGACAAAGGAATTTTTACCTTTGCCAGAATCTGTGTAGAGGTGGATCTTAGTAAAGGACTACCTGATAGTATCCACTTGCTCCATAATAGTTTTCATTGGACCCAGCCTCTAGACTTTGAGAACACGACATTTAGGTGTCACATTTTCCTTCAGACTGGTCATTTACAAAATACATGTCTGCAAGCAAAGAAGTTTCCAAATAGAGAAAAAGAAACAACCCAAAAAGTAAAAGGGATGGCAGGTTCCAAATCCACATATTTCAGAAGAAGAGAATGAAGAATTTGTGGTGAATCAGATGAGTGAGGAGGTTCAGGTACAATAAGGCACACCTGAAATTGATTGTAATGCCTCACCCCATATTTACCCATTTCTATAAGCTCGCTAAGGTAAACATGAGATGAGTGTCACTATGATATGACTCGACCTCCAAGATCCAATTATGGAAGTGGGGCTGACAAATCGACAACAAACAGACATCCTTTAGTGTACCACCCAGGAGCCTACAAATGACTCCAAATGGTTAATCCCTGAGCTGGAGCTCTTTGTAGGTTTTAACCCTGTACAGAAATTACCTGCATACGAATTCTTAGACAAAGAAAATAAACAATGCGAGAGCATAACCCATAAAACACATATGCACAGAGATTTTTTTCCTGGATCCCAAAACCGGGACTACCAACTTGATTTTTCATTATGTTCCTTTCAATGTTACAATACATATTTATACATGCCGAAGCATCCAATACCATGGACCGAAATCCATCGCGTCCAATACCATGGACCGAAAACCATCGCGTCCAAAAAACATGTGCGAAAATCATGCACAAAACCATAGGTGGGTCCGCCAAACCTAACATATGGTCCAAAACCAAAATTTTCCGGGGCGCTGCCCCGGACCCCATAAAGTGGGGTTACGGGTGCCCTTCAAACCCCCTATTAACTACGTGGAAAGAATATAACACAACCCAACAATCTCCCACTTGTTGTTTTCTTTCCACAGGGGGCCACAGGAGAGCTTAGTCATTTTTTCAGCCCTGAGTTTCCCATTGCTTCTCTACACCAAGAGAACTTCTCAGAGCTCACAGATTTTGTCAATGCATCTGCAGTATTCTTCAAATTGTCCACCTTTACCAGCAACACCTTTCTGTCTTCTATCATATCCCTCACAAAGTGATATTGAACATCAATGTGCTTTGTCTTTGAATGATAAGCAGGGTTCTTTGCCAAGAAAATTGCACTTTGGCTGTCACAGTCTATTCTTATAGCTCCCTGTACTAACCCCATACTTGAACACAATCTCTGCAACCAAACTGCTTCCTTGCTTGCATGAGTGGCTGCCATGTATTCTGCCTCTGT
Source organism: Pinus tabuliformis (assembly GCA_031772625.1). Taxonomy (NCBI): domain Eukaryota; kingdom Viridiplantae; phylum Streptophyta; class Pinopsida; order Pinales; family Pinaceae; genus Pinus; species Pinus tabuliformis. The sequence continues at coordinate 437,245,124 of CM062814.1, read as the reverse complement.
AGTTGATAGTGCCACTACAGATTGTTTCTTACTCATCCAACTGACTGCACCTCCAAATAGGTTAAACACATACCCACTTGTAGATCTTCTCTGATCCAGATCTCCAGCCCAGTCTGCATCAACAAAGCCATGAATATCCAACACTCTGTCCAATCCTGGTCTTCCTTGGTAGCACAAACCATAATCACTAGTGCCACGCAAATACCTGAAAACCCGCTTCACTGCTGTCCAATGCTCCTTCCCAGGTTTTGACATAAACCTGCTCAATACTCCCACTGCATGTGCAATGTCTGGTCTAGTACAGACCATTGCATACATCAGGCTACCCACTGCACTTTCATATGGAACATGAGACATGTCCTCTTCCTCTTCTTGTGTCTTGGGACACTGTTCAGCAGATAACCTCACACCTACAGGAATAGGAACCTTCACCGGTTTACTATCCTGCATATTAAACCTTTGCAGTATTGTCTCGACATACTTCCTCTGGTTTAACCAGAGCTTCCTCTTTGACCGATCTCTTTTAATTTCCATGCCCAAAATATAGTTTGCAGCACCAAGATCTTTCATGTCGAATTTGGAGGACAATTGGGTCTTCAAATCCTGGATAATTTCTTTGTTATTTCCAACTAGCAACATATCATCCACATACAAGACAAGATAAATAACACGGTCACCAATTAATTTAAAATACACACAATGATCTGCTTTGCTTCTGGTGAAGCCAAGTCCCCGTATAAATGTATCAAATTTCTGATACCACATCCTTGGTGACTGTTTTAACCCATACAGAGACTTCTTTAACTTGCATACCAGTTCTTTCTTACCCTTCACCGCAAATCCTTCAGGTTGTTCATGTAGATTTCCTCTTCCAAATCCCCGTGAAGAAATGTTGTCTTCACATCCATCTGTTCTACCTCAAAATCAAAAGCAGCAGCAACAGATAAAAGTAATCTAATAGAAGTTACCTTGGCAACAGGAGAAAAAATATCACCAAAATCAATTCCCGGCACCTGGGAATAACCTTTTTCTACCAGCCGAGCTTTGTATTTCTCCACCTTTCCTTCTGCATTTGTCTTCTTCTTGAACACCCATTTGCTGCCAATGGGTTTCCTTCCAGCCGGCAACTCCACCAGATCCCAAGCCTCATTTTTGTGCAAAGATGCCATTTCATCGACCATGGCCTCTTTCCAGAGTTTTCCATCCTCTGAATCCACTGCTTCCTTCACAGTTCTGGGATCATCATCAGTAACAGACAAAGCAAAATTTGAACTGAAAGTAGATGGACTATACCTTTCTGGCTGCCTTCTTTCTCGAACTGATCTTCTCACAACCGGAGTTTGTGGCTCTTCATCTTCTGATTCCTCCTCTGCTGCAGAGTCTGATTCTTCCTCCTTTGGCTCAAACTCTATCTTCTCAGGTTCCTTTGGTTGGACTTCATGTTGAATAACATCTTTTACCTCTCTGAACAACACATCTTGGTTGTACACAACCTTCCGTGTGACTGGGTTCCAAAGCTTATAACCCTTTAAACCATCCTTATACCCAATAAAGATGCACTTTTCAGATTTACTATCCAACTTGGTTTGTTTCTCCTTTGGAACATGTACATATGCATCACATCCAAATACCCTTAGATGTGAAAGAGAGGGTTTCTTACCAGTCCATACTTCTTGTGGAGTCTTATCCTCCAACGCTGATGAAGGTGATCTGTTGATCAGGTAACATGCAGTATCCACCGCCTCTGCCCAGAATTCTTGTCCTAACCCGGCACCACTGAGCATGCTTCTTGCCCTTTCCATCAACGTCTTATTCATTCTTTCTGCGACTCCATTTTGCTGAGGTGTATATGGAGTAGTCTTCTGCCGTGCTATACCACACTTCTTACAAAATTCTTCAAATTCCTTGCTGCAAAATTCTCCACCATTATCTCTCCTCAGCACCTTTATCTTCTTCTCTGTCTGATTTTCCACCAGAGCCTTAAATTCTTTAAACCTATCAAAGACTTCAGATTTCTTCTTAAGGAAATATATCCATGTATTCCTTGAGAAGTCATCTATGAATGATACATAGTACACAGACTTACCCAGTGATGGAACCTTCACAGGTCCAAACACATCACTGTGCACAAGCTCTAATATATGTTTTGTCCTCTTACCACCAGAGGGGAAACTCACCCGATTCTGCTTCCCATACACATAATTTTCACAGAAATCAAAATCCAGAGAGCTATCATTCATACCTTCTACCATACCTTTACCATGAAGTATTCGAAGGCCCTTCTCTCCAATATGTCCAAGCCTTTGATGCCAAAACATGGTCTTCTCTCCAGAGACCACTAGATTTTCTACTCCTTTTTCAGGAACCATAGAACTATTGCACCCATCAACAACAGTGCTACCTTGCAGCTTGTACAGAGTTCCAATCCGAACTCCCCGCATCAATATCAGTGCTCCTCGAACCATCTTGCAGGTATCTTTCTCGAACACCGTCTTTACACCTGCATCATCCAACTTGCTTACAGAAATCAGATTTCTGGCCAATGCAGGAATATGTAGAACACCCGGAAGTGTTCTAACCCTTCCACCTTGCAACTTCAACTTTACTTTTCCCCGACCAATGATTCTAGCCTTCCTATCATCTCCTAAGAAGACATCACCACCATCGTATTTCTCATACTCGCAGAACCACTCTCTATGGGGAGTGAAGTGAAAGGATGCACCTAAGTCAATCAACCATGCCTCATCATCTACATGTGTACTTGAAGAAGCCAAGTACACATCCCCACCTTCATCTGAGGTGGTTTTCGCCTCTGCAGAAGGAGCATCATCAGATCCATTTCCTTTATCAGGAGCTTTAGATTTACAATCCCTTCTGAAGTGCCCTTCCTTTCCGCATTTCCAGCACACCACCTTTGTAGGTTTTCCTGGAGATTTAGATCTCCCTCTAGATTTAGATCTCCCTCTAGATTTAGATCTCCCACTTGATGACTTATTTTTGTTTCTATTCTGGGACTGTCCTCGTACAGACAAGGCATCACCATTCTGGTTGTCCATATTTTTTCGTCTCATCTCCTCCATCAGCAAGGCTGAGACTATTTCATCAAACTGCAAAGCAGTTGCATTGCTACCTATTGCAATAACCAGACTATCCCACGAATCTGGTAGAGAACACAACAGATTGATGCACTTATCTTCATCTGAAATTTTAATATCAACAGATAATAACTGACTTACCACGGTATTAAACGCATTCAGATGCTCTGTCACCGAGTCTCCATCTTTCATCCTCAGGTTATACAGCTTTTTCCGTAGGAATAGTTTATTCACCAGAGACTTAGATTGGTACAAAGTCCCTAACTTGACCCACAAAGCCTTTGCCGTAGCTTCCCCTGATACATTCAGCAATACTGAATCTGAGACACACAATCGTATTGTGCTCTTTGCCTTCCGATCCAACTTCTTCCATTCTTCATCGGTCACTCCCTATGGTTTAGTACCCGGATCTACCACGATCCACTGATCTTTATCCACCAACAGATCCTCCATCTTGAGTTTCCACAACTCAAAATTCTGACCATTGAACTTCTTAATCTCTATCTTTCCACTGCTCGCCATCTTCTTTCACCACCAGAATCGATCTCGTAGATCTCCCACTGAACAGGGTCTACCACAGGCCCGAGCGAAATCCCTCAGCAACAAAGGCGTCCCCTTGAAGCCAAAACAGCTCCGATACCAAATGTAGGTTTTAACCCTGTACAGAAATTACCTGCATACGAATTCTTAGACAAAGAAAATAAACAATGTGAGAGCATAACCCATAAAACACATATGCACAGAGATTTTTTTCCTGGATCCCAAAACCGGGACTACCAGCTTGATTTTTTATTATGTTCCTTTCAATGTTACAATACATATTTATACATGTCGAAGCATCCAATACCATGGACCGAAATCCATCGCGTCCAATACCATGGACCGAAAACCATCGCATCGAAAAAACATGTGCGAAAATCATGCACAAAACCATAGGTGGGTCCGCCCAACCTAACATATGGTCCAAAACCAAAATTTTCCGGGGCGCTGCCCCGGACCCCATAAAGTGGGGTTACGGGTGCCCTTCAAACCCCCTATTAACTACGTGGAAAGAATATAACACAACCCAACACTCTTTTCACAAGAGAAACTCCCCAACATAGCTTCAGTGCAGTCATAAGGCTATAACATCATGCATGAGCCTACTTCCATGCGGTTATGAACGAAATTTCTCAGTTCAAAGGGTGCGGTCACAAGATCTGAGCCACTTTTTTAGGCTAGCCTCTAGACCACTGCCTGTAACTTTCCATAATATTATCAAAGGTGATGACAATGTTAATAAATAAAAAATCAAGCAAGAACTTGACCTAGACATGACTATTCCATGATAGACATTTCATCAAACATTTGGTAAAAGTGAAAGCTACAGGTCATGAATGCATATCTGCTCAAAGGGATCTAAACTTCATCTAAGAATCACCAAGAAGGCTTCAAGGCCTCTCTAACTAGATGCAATAACACTTGTTAGGCATGCATTCATCAACTATTTAGCGACTTATCAAAACATGTCAAGAGCCATATATAGAATACATCATATAACTGGAATATAACTAGCAAATAACCAGAGTAGAGACCATGGAAAATCTTCCATCAGATCACCATAATAACCAGTACAAGCGCTCATAGATCACAATAGGAAAATAAATCTTATTAACATATGAAAATTCCAATCAAGTCAGGGACTTCCATGTACAATCCGACCATATATTGGGTTGAACCAAATCTCTCATTCATCCAATCACCCCGGTGCCATATTCCAAGCAAGAATGTGGGATCTCATAGGATAAACCAAGACAAAACCAATCAGGGATTCCAGAGGCCAAACCACCTCAACCCTTAACCACAGTGATCTTACCTATATGGTCCAAAAATCACTAACATCAACCAGATCGGTCTCTACCCAAGTTGTTGAGGGCTCTAGGAACTAGTAGCTCAACCCACAACTAAATAATGGCTCCAGAGAATTTGTTCCACCAGCGTCTCCAAGGACTAGTAACTTAACCACCAAGGCTCTTGACCATTTGTCCCAACCTACAGGTTCCAGCAGCTAGTAAGTCAACCCAAGTTGTTCTAGGGCTTCCAAAGTGTTTATTCCAACCCATATCCATAGGGAACCTGAGAACCAGTGAGAAATACAAATGGAAAACCCACAAAACCATGACTATTTAGGAAATGGAAAGGCAAGGCTGAAACCAATGTTAATCCAAGAAAATATTCATGCCAATGACAACACATAACCAAGGAATTACAAGCATATACCATGCATCCAAAAATCAGCAAGGAGATCATACATGCAACCACGATTACCTGGAAAGTAAGCTTGTTGTAGTTGTTGATCCAACTGTCTCCTTGTGCTTCCTTATTTTCCCTTGATTGATTCTCCAAATCCAAGTGAATGCTAGAGTGCTCCAAACATGCTCCAAGAATTCTCTAAGTGTGCAAGAGTACGAGAGAATGAAAGGAGAGCTCAACTCAAAACTGTCAAAAGCTAGCAATTGTTTCTCTGAAGCATTTTTATCATTGAGGCCTCTATTTTCTTCATTTTTCCTCTAATTTCCATTGCATTCAAATTTGTGTCTCTTCACCTTCATTTTCTCCTATTTTCCTTTATTTTCATAATTAAATGCCATTTATTTTTTCTTTACCTTTTTCAATTCCTTTGCCAATTTCCATAGCCATTAATAATCCATAAATGATGCCCACTATAATGTTTTTCCCAACATTCATCTTGGAATATGTGTCCCATGACCTTTATTTTATTTTATATCATGGAAAATCAACCATGGGTTGTTACAAACCCCTCCCCCTTGGGGGAACACCATCCTCAGTGTTCAATGACATTTATAACCAGAAAAACATGTTGCTCATGGATCTTTATAACTTAGCTCAATGCAACATTTACATCATACCAAATCGTTGAAACCATGAACACCATACTACTTATTGGAGCATTATAACACAGCTCGATGCAAGATTTACAACATATTTCTTATTGGAGCTTTATAAAACAACTCATTGCAGTATTTATAATACACATATGCATATATAAATATAACCAAAAGACATGTACCAAACACATTTTCTCAACCAACAAATAAGGATAGAAAGCCTGCATTTGATTAGTTATCTCCCATGCAGCTTCATCAGGCCCAAAGTGCTTCCACTGCACTTTAACTTGCTTGATTTCTTTGTTCGAGAGCATGAGCTATTTCCACTACAAAATGCATTGATATTTTAGTTTGAACTCTCCCTCTAGTTAAACCTGCAATACAAACCAATCAATCCATGATGTTTTACCTCATGGACTTTCACTGTTGGCAGCAGTGAAAGTTTGTAGACCAATGGTCCAATCCTCTCAAGGATATCAAAAGGACCATAATACCGAGGTGCCAGCTTGGAACAAGACCTAATCCTCAAGGAGCTCTTCTTGGGCTTGATGTCCAAGTACACATGCTCCCCAACGTAAAACTCCTTGAATTATCTATGTTGATTTTCATAACTCTTTTGTATGTCTTGTGTTTCATTTAAATTCCTTTTAATACCCTGCATCTCTTGCTCCATCTTAGCCAACATATCTAGTTCAAACAACACCTTGTTCACTATATCACTCCAGCTGATAGGATTATTACAACTCCTCCCATAAAGAGCCTCAAATGGACTCATCTTTAAGGACTATTGATACCCATTGTTATATGCAAACTCCACTACTGGAAGATACTCCTCCCACTACCATTGTCGATGTATTACATGCATTATCAACATGTCATCAAGAATCATGTTAAGCCTTTTTGTTTTTTCATCTGTCTTGATAAGTTGTACTGAAGGCTAACTTCCCCCCAAGCCTGCAAACAACTCCTTCCAAAACCTGGAAGTGAACTTGGCAGATCTATATGGTATGATCTTCTTTTCAACACCGTGTAACCTCCTTGATGAATATCTAAGCTAACTCACTAGCTGAATTTGTAGACTTCACTGCAATGAAGTGAGCTACCTTGCTCAACCTATTAACCAAAACCATGATGGAATCATGTTGCTTTGATGTTCTCGACAAACTTGTAATGAAATTCATGGAAATGACCTCCCATTTCCATTATGGAATTGGAATACATTGCAACAAACTAGTCAAATGCTTACATTTTTCTTTCACATGCAGATAGTCCAAACATCTAGCAACAAACTCAACCACCTCCTTCTTCGAATTCGGCAATGATAGAACTTCTTGACTACTGTCAAAGTCTTCTGGTATCCCAGGTAACCTGAATATGGCTTGACATGAAACTCCCTCAAGATAAGCTTCTTGAGCTCACTGCTATCTGACACATAAATATTGTTCTTGAATCTCACCAAGCCATCTATCGTGAAGTGATACTCCTCATCTCTATCACCCTGCTACAACCTCTGCTTCAACTATTTATACCTCTCATCACACAGCCCTGCCTATAATATCCACTTATGTAAATCTATCCCATAAGAGCTCACATCTGCAATGTGATTTACCTGCACTCTTCTACTAAGAGCATATACAACCCTATTCTCCTTTCCCTTGATGTATGTGATCTCACAATAAAACTCACTGAGGGTAGCCAAACATCTAGCTTTCTTGACATTCAGATTGGATTGGTCAAATAGATACCTCAGTCCACTATGTTCACTCATCAAGAAAAATCTCCACCAAGAAGATAATCTCTCCACATCTTTAATGCATGAATGATAGTTTCCAACTCAAGATCATGAGTCACATAATTTCACTCGTATCATGATTTTCTGGTAGGCTTCTTCACAAGCATGGAAGATATCATCTAACAAGTACTTACACCAATTTAGTTGAGCCCCTTAAACATAGAACTTGGCCATGATAATTGTATCCAATGTGCATTCATCCTTCGTGTAGTGTCGAACAACCTTTCTAGCAATCAAATGGTACAAAAATGTAACTTGTGGATGGTTGATTGGATCAATTGCAGGCCCACATCCGTTACATTTGGGGCCACACTTTTGATAGATATTAGTTGAGCTAGTCTTTTTTCTGTTCTTTTCCCCACCCTGAAACACCATAGAGATGTCATGTCCATCCATAGACAGTCTCGTTAACTTATGGACATGATGCACTTGAATGGGGTACTCCTTTTCAAGCCATAAGGATTCATTGTGGATTCTGCTGATGAAAAATTTGTTACATCTTGCAATCTCGTCAGTGGTGTTGAATATAGGAAATTCATGCAACATAAGAAGAGTGGACTCATTTAGTTTCTCAAATGTAGCCTTGATTTTAGGGAAAATAGTGTCAGACATGGTGGGTCGGATATCTAAATAAAGCTCAGATCTCAGCGAGGGAAACATATCTTCATCAGTGAATTCATTATCCATAAGGATAATCTTCTCGTGCTTACCATAGAGGTCATCTAGAGGTTCAACACATGGGTTGGATAAATCAAATTGGATTGGAGCTTTGAGAGAACAAACCATGGATGAATATCTATGGGAATACACTTAACAAATAGGGGGATGGTAGCAAAAGTGAGGAATAGGAGACACAAACTCAGACGTCGAGTCTAGAAATCAAGGAAGACTTAAAGACAAATAATTGCGAATAACTACGAATATCCAATACTTATAGACTCGCGAATGAATTATCCGATTTAGTCATTGAATGAAATAGGTGAAGACAAAGGGATAAATTCGAATTTGATTCGGGGATTTAATATAACAAACATGCATATCCTAAGACAAGACACCGTTGGTGAGAAAAAGTGATATGACAAACTTACCGAGATTAATATGGGAAATAAATCCAAAGCGACAACTAATTTGAGGAATTGGACCATTAAAGTAGGGATGACACAACATAATCTAAACAACAACTCACAACTGATGACACATATACTTCACTTCCCCTGCCACAAATGGTTGTGGTATGATGCAACAAGAAACAAAATGTAACTAACATAACTATAATAAATGACGAGGACTAAAAGGACTTAAAAGACTACAACCTAAAACCTAACCTAAGCTCTTGGATAGAGAGCAGTGAAAAATAAAAGAATTAAGGACCATAGTAGGGCTTCGGGCGAGTGCCATTCACCCATCCAAGTCAAATCATACCATCGAGTTGTGCGATTTTAACAACTCTAGACTCCCAAATTTCTGCAACTATGAAAGGTCCCAACCAATGCATCTACAACTTCCCAGGGTGTTTCAAATACTTGCTATCATTGAGGAATACTTGATATCCAACTGAAAAAGAATTGTTCTTAATATGACATTCATGCCAAGCCTTTTGCCTTTGCTTCTCCACACTTTGATGGAACTCTACTAGGAACTTGTGCTCCTCAAGCTCCCATAGTTCGCATAGTCTTTTGGAAAATGATTCATCGTCAGACATCTTGGTAGCTTTTGGGATATATAGATTGTGAATAATGAACTTAGCAAGAACCACAACTTCTTTACCATACACTAGCTAAAATGGAGTACACTTATGCAACTTCTTTGTAGTAGTCCAGTAAGCTCATAATGTAGCAGGAACCCTTTCATCTTAATCATCCCTATTTGCAGAGCAAAAATTAGTAAGTCATTTCTCTGAAATTTTATTGAATGCTTCAACTGTGCCCATTAGCTTTTGGATGATAAGGATTTCTTTTGTGATGTTGAATTAAGAATTCCTGCATTAGAGTTTCAATTGTATCATTGATGAAATGAGACCCCTGATCACTCGTCAAACATCTTGGACAGCCAAATCTAGTCATAATATTCTCAAAAATAAATCTAGTTGCGGTGCTAGCTAGCAATATCGTCTTTTACAAGGGTTGCTTTTGTCCACTTGATAAGATAATCTATTGCAGTAATGATATACCTAGCATATGGGACCAATAAAATCAATAACCCATATCATGTAAGATAATTTATGGGACCAATAAAATCAACAACCCATTTTCAAAGGCTTACAATGCTCTAACTGGATAAAGTGGAAGATCGTCTCAATGAGAGGGCCTCCCAACCCTCCAACAAACGTCACAATTCTTAGCAAATTCTTTTGCATCCTTAAACAAGGTTGGCCACCATAATCATGCTTGCATAACCTTGCAAGTAGTTGCTTTCCCTTCTACATGACCTCCTACAACACTATTATGACACTCCCACAAAATGGCATCCCTCTCATGACTATATACACCTGCGAAAGATACTACAAAGTCAAAACTTATAAAATTGGCCTACAATCAACTAATAATTGGTTGCTCGCACAACCATATGCTTCCTCTGAGTGGCAGAATAACCTTTGGGACACTTACCAGTAGTTAGGAAAAGTGCAATATATTCAAGATAGTCTGGAACATCCTCAACTTTGAAAAAATCTCCGTCAGGAAGTTGATCATCAATTGAACCTATGGATTCCCCTGACTCAAAGCAGGAAAGATGATCTAGTCCTACATTGGCTTTTCCAAGTTTTATAATAACTTCGAAGGAAAATTCCTGGAATAACAACAACCATTGGAAAATTCTCCCTTCCAACACAGGCTCATTGACAAAGTATTTGAGGGTTGAATGATCTATGAAGAATTTATAATGACCTCCCATTAGATAATGACAAAACTTCTGAAGTGAATAAACCAATTCTAAAGTGTCACGCTTAGTTGTGGTGTAGTTGTGTTCTGCAGTAGAGAGTTTATGACTAAAAAAGTATATATGATGGTCTAGATTTCCTTCTCCAAGTTGTGGAAGGATATGAGAGGAATACCAAATATGTCAATGTGCACATGGAATTCCTTATTACAATCAAGATAGACCAGAATCAGAGCACTTGCTAGCTTTTCCTTTATAATATTAAAGGAAGCATCACACACATAGGTCCATATAAAGGGCTCAGTCTTCTTTAATAACTTCTCCAGTGGTGTAGTGATTAGAGAATAGTTGTGAATGAATCTATGATAATAACCCATATGCCCCAATGTAGATCTTAACTGCTTGATACTTGTAAGGTGCGGTATATTGAGGATTACCGCAACTTTGGTAAGATCCATTGATACACCATCCTTACATACAATATGTCCTAGCAGAGTTCCAAAAGGCACAACAAAGATACATTTTTTCAAATTTAAGGAGATTTGTAGTTGCTTGCATCAATCAAACATTACCCTTAACACAATCAAATGTTTCTTTAGAAGACTATAAATTATCCAATCATCCATATAGACTTCAAAGAATTTGTTGAAAAGTGTGCAACAAGAAATGCTTGTTGAGAGTGCAACAAGATGATGGAGCTTAGTGAAAAGAGTCGCCTTCACTAAGTGGGCCCGCAGGCTATTTTTGGCGCAAGTCTATTTTTAGACATATGGATCATGTCTATGGATGATTGATCAAGTTGGGAAAAATAGATGGACTTCTATTTTTGATGAAAGTGTGAGTGATCACAGTGTGAGTGATTACAGTGTGAGTGATCACAGTGTGAGTGATCAAAGTCAAAAATAGAAAAGTCAAATATTATTATCTCACAATAATATTTGGACTATAAACTTAATCTTATTCTCTTGGAGCACTTCAGTTTGAGCTACGGAAGTGGCACATGCAGCTGTCAGAAGGAAATTCGTTTTTCTTATGAGTCAGTTGAGTTGTTGCATGCATGACTTCAGTTAGAACTCAAGTGAGTTGAGTTTAGTGGACTGGAGGTACAGTTGATGGAGTTGTGTTCAGTTTAGCTTTGTTAAACTGGTTGTATTTAGTCTAACTGATCAATAGACCAAAGATGAGTTGGGTGAATTAGTTATTAATTAATTCACAAGTTATTAACTCATAATGCAACTATAGAATACATCAGTTAACTCAGTTGCATGTCAGTGCATGTTCAGTTCAGCAGGGACAGGTGTTAGAGGATCAGATTGCTATCAGTTGTGACTATAGCTGTACATGATGATTTGCACAATCAAAGGATTGAGTATGCCAATGAGTTTGCTCACGTATCTTCATGATATTATAGCTGTTGCTCACGTCCAACATAGTGTGGGTGACTATTTTGCAGTGTAAAATCGAGTTTGGGAAGCTATTCTCATCAGTTCTCGAGCAGGTTTGAGCAGTGGAGGCAGGCAAGCAGCGGGAAAGATTTGGAGATCAAATCTGAGCTGTATTGTGTGTAACAGGTGGAGATACTTGTGAGAAGTATTATGCTTTGTATTGTTACATGATTCAATCAATATAATATACAGATAGTGTGGGGTTTTTAGCGAGATGCTTTCCCCGGGATACATACTGTGTTTATGAGTTTGATTGATGCTTCTATGTGTGCCTGTGGATGTTTCTGCTTCTGTAATTTGATGATCAACGTAGAGGAGATTATGTATTATACATGTTCCGCTTAAATTGTATGATCAGGATAATCTCTGTTGAATATGTGTCATATTATTCAAAATTTCTACATGGTATCAGAGCTAGATGATTTGTAGAAAAAGTTTCTACATGGTATCAGAGCTAGATAAATTGTAGAAAAAGTTTCTACATGGTATCGGAGCAGCTTGATTTGTAGAAGAGATTTTTACAGGATATCAAGCGAGGATTGATCATCAGATCTACTATTCAGTCACGAATTCTAGATCGGAAGCAGTTGAGTTTTGAGCTGGTGGAATTCGTATTTAATTCCAAAGCAAGAGATAAAACTCAGAAACATTCAGTGTGAGAATGGAGACAGTATGCCCCAGTATCTCACGAGGTTCACTCAGTGTCAAGATGAGCTGGGAAGTGTGGGGGTTACTGTTGATGATGAGGATGGTGAGTCTAGGACTCCTTGACCTTCCTAAGAGTTGGCATAGCTACCAGGACTCGGTGAATGGAAGGGAGAAACTGCCAAATTGGGAACGACCATGGTCGGATTTGATGCAGGAGGAGATTAGACGGCACACCAGAGACAGTTCTTCATCCATGCAGGATGAGGAGAACTGTGCCTTAGCGAGTAAGGCGAAGAAGGGGAAGGAGAAGGTTTCTCTTTCCGAATCTTGTTCTTCCAGTGATGGGAAGAAAGTTGACAAGTCGAAGGTGCGATGCTTTCATTGTCATGAGATTGGTTCATGGGTCAGGAACCTGTATGCTCTTGAGGTTCAAGATGCATGCAAAGCCTTGAGCAGTGAGGCAACTGATGGAGACTTGGTGGTTGAGAGGGAGCATATATTACCTCTCAACATGCAGAGCCAGAAGAAGTCTCAGACGATTGTGGAGGAGCCACGATTGGTGCACCAGCTTCAGGAGATTGTGGAGGAGCCACAACAGGGGAAGCTGAGAGGAGATCGAGTAGAGACATCTACTCATCCAGAGACCTCCAGTAGCGGGAAACTTCGAGCCAGGTGGGCTGAGGGATCGCATGCAACCATACCTCCAGGTAGGAGGTGGGGTGATGTGGATTGATTGTCCCAAGGAGGAGGGGCAGGATCCTTGAGGTACCCAACCTCTTGGATGAGACCTTGCTACGGGAGCCCCGATGCGTAGTAGCAGGAACTGACTGATTGGGTAGAGACAGATGCGGATGGAGCGGCAGAGAGAGCGACAGTGCAGGGAATCCCAGGACAGCGCATAGCTAGCAGGCTGTAGCAATGCGAGAGGCACAAGTGTTTTGCACAGCGTTAGGTGGCACAGAGAGGTGTGCAATGGTGCGAGATGCATGGAGATGTTGCAGTAGCGTAGATGTCAGAGAGGGAGCACTTGTCAGCAGCAGGTAGAGCTTCAGCATCAGAGGATGTTTCTATCCCAACAGGGAGGTCAGTTGGGAGGTGCAGTGCGGATGCAATGCTGGGAGATAGAACCAACAGCAGCACGGATGCAGTCAGAGATCAAAGTGACAGAGGCTAGAGCAGTCAGATACTGAAGAGCACAGAGATGCAGAGTTTCAGTTGACAGAGGCAATAGCAGTCAGAGACTTTGATGACAGAGCAAGTGGACCGGCCAAATGTGTTGCATGGAGAACATTCCAGAGTTACAGGATCGGGTTTGAGAGGAAGCCTTTCTTGTTGAGAGGGAGTGTTGAAAAGTGTGCAACAAGAAATGCTTGTTGAGAGTGCAACAAGATGATGGAGCTTAGTGAAAAGAGTCGCCTTCACTAAGTGGGCCCGCAGGCTATTTTTGGCGCAAGTCTATTTTTAGACTATGTCTATTTTTAGACATATGGATCATGTCTATGGATGATTGATCAAGCTGGGAAAAATAGATGGACTTCTATTTTTGATGAAAGTGTGAGTGATCACAGTGTGAGTGATTACAGTGTGAGTGATCACAGTGTGAGTGATCAAAGTCAAAAATAGAAAAGTCAAATATTATTATCTCACAATAATATTTGGACTATAAACTTAATCTTATTCTCTTGGAGCACTTCAGTTTGAGCTACGGAAGTGGCACATGCAGCTGTCAGAAGGAAATTCGTTTTTCTTATGAGTCAGTTGAGTTGTTGCATGCATGACTTCAGTTAGAACTCAAGTGAGTTGAGTTTAGTGGACTAGAGGTACAGTTGATGGAGTTGTGTTCAGTTTAGCTTTGTTAAACTGGTTGTATTTAGTCTAACTGATCAATAGACTAAAGATGAGTTGGGTGAATTAGTTATTAATTAATTCACAAGTTATTAACTCATAATGCAACTATAGAATACATCAGTTAACTCAGTTGCATGTCAGTGCATGTTCAGTTCAGCAGGGACAGGTGTTAGAGGATCAGATTGCTATCAGTTGTGACTATAGTTGTACATGATGATTTGCACAATCAAAGGATTGAGTATGCCAATGAGTTTGCTCACGTATCTTCATGATATTATAGCTGTTGCTCACGTCCAACATAGTGTGGGTGACTATTTTGCAGTGTAAAATCGAGTTTGGGAAGCTATTCTCATCAGTTCTCGAGCAGGTTTGAGCAGTGGAGGCAGGCAAGCAGCGGGAGAGATTTGGAGATCAAATCTGAGCTGTATTGTGTGTAACAGGTGGAGATACTTGTGAGAAGTATTATGCTTTGTATTGTTACATGATTCAATCAATATAATATACAGATAGTGTGGGGTTTTTAGCGAGATGCTTTCCCCGGGATACATACTGTGTTTATGAGTTTGATTGATGCTTCTATGTGTGCCTGTGGATGTTTCTGCTTCTGTAATTTGATGATCAACATAGAGGAGATTATGTATTATACATGTTCCGCTTAAATTGTATGATCAGGATAATCTCTGTTGAATATGTGTCATATTATTCAAAATTTCTACAGAATTTATGTATTTACTTGCAGAAGGCTGCAATAATAATCCTAGAGAAAACTGCAAGTGCATTTTTAAGACCAAACGACATCGCATGATAGGCATATGACCCCAATTCAGTGGTCAAAGTAGTTTTACTATTATCTTATTCCACAATCCTGACTTGATGATATCCGGAGAACCCAACTGTGAAGGAGTAAGCTTTATGTCCCACAACATTATCTAACACTTCATCGTTGAGGGGAGTGGGAAATGGATCCATCTTAATTTTTTCTTTCACTCTCATATTCAAATGATAGGGATGATGCTTTATTGGTCTGACATCAAGCTTCAAAACAATCTTAATCTCTCCCAACTCTCCTTTAATACCCTTTAACTTTGAAACTGATGCATAGAACAGATCTTCATACTCCTTAAGAAAATCGAAAATATCCTTGGTGGTCTGTTCATCCCAATAATCACTAATAGATGCCATTTTGGGTTTTTCTTCAGAACCAATGTTATTCTTTTGAAACTTCAAAGGCTTCAGATGTAAATCATATTTCACATGATCATCCTTAATGCTTCTTTCCCCTTCAGATTCTTTAAAGGACAAGTGATTTAAGTCTTCTAAGTCACCATCTCGGGTTCCCTATTAGTATTTTTATGCAAGCAACTACATATTGAAATCATGATTCATGTATAATTCCATGACTTAAAGAGCTAAAACGTTCAACAAGTGGCTTCCCTGTAAGAAACAAGACTCGCTTGATTGCCTTTAAGGCCTCGAAAATCCATGCATCTTCGTCCAAAAAATTAAAATCACTAAAAAACTGACACAGTAATACATCCTAGTTTGTTGCATGCCTCTTCATTTCTTCCTTTAGGAACCATGCTTGAGAAAGTGAGCCCAAAGTATGGATGAACTGATGTACCCATAGCTCAGTAGGAAATCCAGTCTTCTTCCAAATAACACTACAAGCTTGAACATGCTTATGTGGACTTGCATAACCTTCAAAAATAGGAATTGTAAGCATTACATTCTCAAGTACAACAAATTGACATAGCATGGTAGATTTAACTAAATCCCAAGTTTGGAATTGGTTACGGTGAGCTACCCACCATCGAGTAGGAGTAGCTTGTAAGGAAGCATCCAATAGAGGAAGCCTTTGAATTTTTTCAATATTCAATTGAACTTATTTGATAAAATCAGCTTTAAAATCAAGGCCAATAAAAGTAGGATAGTATCTTACCTTAGTATCGATCCATATAGTACAACAAATACTTGTGCATCTCCTAGAGGATAAATCGTGGTCTCCCTATTGTCACTCTTCTAGCGCAACCTCTGAACCAACCTTAGTATGTTGAACACTTTTCCAACTGAGAGAGACATCTATTGGAGGATCGATATAATCCTCCCTTTTCCCTACAATTAGCTATTATAGCTGATCCAATACATTAGTTTCCTTTGCATCATCAATAGGCTTCATGAATCTAAGACCTTGATAAGGGTCGAGGGGTTGAATAACCAGGACTCCATCTACCTCAAAAGTCATACTCTCCCAGTAGTGTTGGACATGGATCTTTATACCCAGTAATGTTGATGACTTCAAAGTCAACATAAGTCTTAACTCCAACAATATCTACTTCTAAATCATCTAAACAACCAATAGGGATAATGCAATATTGGTTGGCCATGCACAACTAAATCGAAGAGAATATCAACTTGGGTCTTCCCAACGCCTCCCAAGTCTTCCTCAGAAAAAAATTTCATGTTAGAGCTCATATCCAACATAGTATCTTTAATTTGGTATCCTGTATTATGAGCATCGATGCAGAATTTTGTCCCAATTATGTGCTTGTTGTAGAGAAATCATCTATTGTGTCATTCTAGTAAATTCATTGAAACAATGTGCTCTAAAATATCCTCATATTTTACAATGATTTTGAGCTTCTTCCACAACTAACTAGACAACTACTCATCACCCAAAATATGCAAGAACAATTTGCACCACTCCATGATAGGTTGTGATGTTCCTTGAAAGAACTAAGGAAAATTTTCTTGTCTTTTCTCTTGGTCTATCACTTTAAGACTACAAGAGGAGGTTAATTGTTTAAAAATATCAAAAACATCCTTATAATATTCATTTTTTTTGGTGGGGATCATATGGTTTTCTTGGGGATGCGGCTTTTGTTATAGCAAGTTGTTCAAGCACATCTTTATCAACTTCAGTCCACTTACCTCCTCTAGTAATGGTATTAATATTAGGATGTTGAATTGATTCTCGCTCTCTTGGCTCTGCATTGATCAAGTTAGTCCCCCCTCTTCCTATTATGCTCTTCCCATCGAGTGATCAAACTAGGGGTAGTATTTTATTACATGTGCATTCACTCAACAATGTGAACATCAATATCTTCTTGGTAATGGACAGTCTCAAGCTACATGTCCTTCTTGGTCATAGTTATAACATCAAACTTGACCTATTCCTCTTGTCCCAACTCCTCTATATCTTCCACCTCCTCTTCCTCGAGGAGACTCATTTACTCAAAAAACAATATGATCTAGTCAGTTATTAATTGGAACATCTAAGGCTTTGCATTGGTCTGTATGGTGAGTGGGAGACCTATATAACTCACATAACATATTATTAGGTACATTTGAATATTTTTGTAATATAGGACATATTTGAGGAGAATGGCCATAGTTACAACAAATTTCACAATACTCATTAGAATATATACCTTGTTGATTCGAAATGCATGGTACTAATTATGTTCTTGAAAAGGAACACTCGTTGAAACTTGCACAACCCCTCCAAAAGGTCTTGCATGAGGATCAAGTGGTCCTAGCAATTCATTAGAAGGCCTCACACCTCATAACCTCTGGAACTTTGTAGCATGATGCCCCTCAGTGTGATAAACTACACACCAAATTTGTAGTCGACTGGGTTTGGCAGTATTCATGTCCTTAAGCCTTTTAGTTAAATCAGCAATTCGATGCTCTAGACCAATTATAGTAGGATCTCTAGAGGCATAAATTGCTCTAAAATCATTAGAATAACTTGCCATATCTTCAATCTTCAAAGCTTGATACAATGTGTCCTATATAGTATCAATTTTTTGTTGCATTATAGGGATACTGTCTAATGGAAACAATTCTTTAATGAACCATACCTTTTGGTGGTTTGGATGAATCAGATAAGTCAACTTCCCAACAACATCTTTGAATCACTACATACATTCCCGTGCAGTTTCACCTTCTCACTGCTTAATGTCCCACAACTCAACCAATCCCTATTGTGCAAACTGAAGTAATTTAAACTCCTTAATGAATTCTTATCTAGCCATATCCAAAGTTAGATTTTAAGTCGTTGATAACCATTTAACAAACCACCGAAGAGCTCTATATCTCAATGTAGTATGGAATTTAGTCATTTTAGAATCTTCTGGAGTCTATCTAGTTTGCCATATAGCTTCACACAAGTACCATTGTTGCTCTGCATCCTCATCCCCTTGGCCTAAAAACTCAGGATATTGAGTAAATGATCCAACTACGTTCCTAGCCATTGGAGTATGTCTAGGAGGAACTAAGATAAATCCCCTCAAACCAAGTTGTGAAATGTGATTGAATACTGCTACCAGAACTACCAATTGAATACACCTTATGAATGCAATGGAATTTCAAAGTCTTAACTAGCTTAGAAATGAAACTTACAGGGTTTTGATAGGGTAAAAAGGGAAGGGCGGGGAGACAGCCAACCATGTTGCTACCTTACGGATTGCTAATTGTCAGGGAAGAATCACCCTCATTGAACAATCTTCTCATAGCAAAGTGCATCTTCTCATCTTAGGAGTATTTGGGTTAGACATCATGATCCTTTGATCTGGCATTTCCAACATTCGAGTTTCATTTGATTACTTATGGGCTTCACTATTCCTACCTTGATTTCCTAACTCTTCCCCTCTAGCTCACTCTCCTATGCTCCTTCTCCTGCTACTTCATTCTGCAACCCCTAGTTGCTCATCTCTTCTCTTCATAACTCTAAACTGCGCAATGATTCACATATCTGCTGCAATTCCCTTTCCCTTTCCCTTTTCCTAATCTCACATAACTTTCATTCCCTCAATTCATCAGATATGTGTGCCCTCCTGATGGCTCTAAAATCTCGTTCTTTCTGCAACTCGTCCTTGTCCATCACAACTCTCTTTCAACTTCTACAATTGGTCAGCACCTCCCCCAAAGACCCCACCCCCAATATGAGGGTTTTATGCTGCTATATTAGATTGAGAAAATGACAAAAATATTTCTTCTACCATTATAAATTTAATCCACAGAGGGATCTCTTTTAGCAACCGTCCTCTTAGGTTGTATTTGAATACTGCTTCTACTTTGGAAAACAACTGGTGATTCTTTGCAGCAAACTCAATGACATATCCTTCCACGGTAGATTGTACCCAAAAGTCAATGACTTTAGTAAGTTCATGATCTAGCCTATGTAAAGCTGCTAAATCAACCGTAGTCCAAGTTCTGAATATCTGACCAACCTCCTAACACCAAAGGAATGTTGCAACCTGCTTAACCAATGATACAATTCTTCAGGGAATTTCCACCAAAATATCTCATATTAATCGCAAGGTAGCTCGGGAAATAAGATCTCTTCATATACCCAATCGAGCTTTTTATGTCGTAGTTGTACCTGTTGATAAACAAAAGAATCAAGCTTCTCTTCCCACCATTCTAGAATGTTACTCTTGATGATTCTAGTCACCATTATCTAAAACCCCAATTAATCTTGGATCCTGACAATAGAACCACTTGTTGGTAGAAAATTTTATTAAATAGACCTAGGGTTCTACCACTGGGTGCCAAATAAAAGCATGTTGTAGATTAGCATAATGTCAACATATTCAATCTCCTGCAAGGGAATAAAGTCTCACCCAAGACATGTCGATACTTGTGTGTGTGATGATGGGGTTTAGATGGTGATAGAATACACTACTTTGGTTAAAATAAGCATCATGATTATCAACATTCGTGGATCAATCAAATAATATTTGGGCAAGAGATAAATAAATGCATTACACTGAACTTAACATAGAATCTCAATTTTCTTAGAGTGGCCACATGAACGCATATACATCCATTCATAGAACACAATAGAATTCCTTACAATGATATCCTTTTATTATTAGAAATTTTGATAATATTACATCTACAAACCTGCACTAGCTTGGCTAGATATGTCAAGGATCACTCCCAAAACCTATTAGAATCACAAAATTAGGTAAGAATACAAAAAAACTACAGTAGCAGAGAGTGAGTCCTAATTTCGACAACATGACAACCTTCTTCTCATATCTCTCTCTTTGCAACTTGCTTTGCATTTCTATATATATTTTTGGTCCCATTGAACTTGTCCACGCTTGTTTGATGGAGTCAACTCGAACCACCTTGACAAGATCCACACTTGCTTGATCCACATTTTCTTGATTCTTTCAAATTTAACCTTTTTTTACGAACTTGACAAATTCCAACGAAACTGCTTGGTCCTTTGCTTATCGATTCTTTCTTTTCCTCTATTGTATTCTAACCAAATAAACCAACCTCTTTTCCAGCTTGCGTTACTTTTTCTTTGCAACCATTTTCTAATCAAAATTGACCCCAGAAAAATGAAGGACCCAACATGGGTTATAAGTCACAGATTTTAATATCATACATATATATATATATATATATAGAGAGAGAGAGAGAGAGAGATTAATAAGTTCTTTCTAATTCAAGGTATGATAGAGATTTATAATTCCTTCAATGTTTAGTATGGATTTGCTACGTAACAACTTAAAAAGTATTAATAACAAAATTATATATATAGATATATAGATATATAGATATATTAAGCAAGCAAAAGCTCATTAGATTACTAAGAATTTACATAGAGTACATGCATGTAGAAACATTGGCGATTGTGTCTAAATTGAGCATATTCAAAAACAAAAAAGTATGTCTAACCGGGAGCTAGCTTGGGGATGATAATCTTCCCTTAGGTGGTAAATCAGATGGTCTCTTTGAGTGTCATGAGACCAGTTTTTATAACCAAAACCCAGATGAGCATGAAAAAAAGACAACACAATAAGAGAGATTGAGAAGGCGTTTCCTGGTGATTAATAGTGATCAAGGTCATGTCAAGAATTACTCGAAGGGATTGCCCTGGCCTTTTTACAGACATGGTGTTCTTTCCCATTCAACGAGTGTCCCTCATATGTCGATGTTAGCATCCTACTATGTTATCTCTTCCATCTGATTGTCTATTGTTGCTACCTTACTGTCAGTGGCTTGCTCCTTTGCCTCATTGCTCGATGAGCCTGGTTTTCATGATTTCTTCTCCCTCCTTTGCAAAGACCCTAACTTATCAGGAATGGGCATATTTTCACCCTAAAAGATATAATTTGGGGGACTCAAAGAAGAGTGCTTTGAGTTGTCTAGGGAGTTGGAGGAAGCAACAGGCGAGGGTGGCAGAGGAAACTGAATTCTCAAAGCACCAACCAAGACATGCAATGTTGACCCAGATTAAACTAAATGGAAATATAAATATGTGATTTGACCCTCCAAAACACATAGTACTTCTTCCTAGTATCGCAAGTGCCAATAGAGTAAATTTTAATCGCTTAGTGATCATTCCTTGTATTTCTTGTCTCCTTTGCTTCCGTTGACATGACCATTCACCTGATGCATTGTGAAAGATCCTCATCGAACTCATCTGGTCATTGACCATGCCATGAAGGAGGAGGTTGATGAAACCTTCCTCTCCCTCCTCTCTTGGAGCATTTGTGTTCACGAATCATGTTTGTTTAGTGAGAGTTACCCCATCCATCACCTCCCAACTCTGTGTGTTTCTTGTTGAGAAATCTATAGGGCAATGATTAGAGTGATTTCTCTTTCTTTGATAACTTCTTGTGATGTCTTTTTAATTATATTACTTATTAGATTCTCTTATTATTACTATGTTTGTGTATCATTAACCATCTACCAAAACAAGAAGAACAATAACACATAATATAGGTTGAAAGCCAGGGCCAAAACCTCTCCACTTGAGACAAAAACCCAAATCTCTTTTCTTCCTTATAGATTCTTCAATTGACGAATTCCAAGACCTTTAGACCAAGACCAATTCCAACATTTCTAAATGATGTGCTTTCCTTTTCTAAGTCAACCCCTGTCAAATATCTTCCAATAGCACAATTTCGACCTCCAGCTACAGAATTTTGGCCTCCACTGCAAACCTGAAATTTTCGGCCCTCCAGTAGTTGTTGTTGCCACACGTGTGAGCTTTTTTAGCCTCCCAGGACTTCCTTAGACCTCTTCCTGTCCTTCTCTAACTTTTGGAGCTTGATAATGGCTTCTTGTGACCTTCACTTGACCTTCTTGCCTTCTCTCCTTCAAGATCAAACTTGTAGAGGAAAACCCTAGATTTGTTGTAGAAACCCTAGCCTTCATTCGCACATGTGAGAGAGAAATGGCCCAAACCAAAGTCTTATTTTTCCTCTTCCTTCTTCGTTGCCTTCTTCTTCCTCCTTCTTTGCTAGAATGAGTGAGTGATGAATGTGCTTCAAGGAGGTCAAGTCTCCTCCTTTATATTGGCTCTTCAAGGTGGACGTGGCTCCTCATTTTAGGTCGACTTGGTCTTGAAGGGTAATTCAACACTTTTAATGACAAAAATAATTTTCTTTACAAGTTACAATGTGCTCGAAGGGGTCTTCAACTTATGATAATGACTCTTTTGACTTCTTGACCAAGGAGAAACCATAGAAGCACTAAATGGGTGCTCGACCTATAAAATAAAATACCTTGTGCATGAAACTCTTGCTCCAAAAATAAAAATAAAAATTTTCTTTCATTTTACAATTTACAAGAATCAAAAGTACATTTCATATTTATGAAGACCAAATCTGGTTACACATTTTCAACACTCCCTCTTAACTAGGGAGGTATTCATAAATGGTACATGGACATTCTAAATCTGAAGAGATCTGACAAGAAGTGTCGGATTGGTAACCCATCTGTTTAGCATCATATCAACCAACATTGTCACATAGCAAAGCCTTGACTAACATCTCTATCTCTCCACAAGATCAGAGCACAATGATGGTGAGAGCAATGATTTATAGACACCATCATCATTGTCTCTCAAGATACATACACCACCCTAGTGTTTAGAAAGAATGACCTTCTTTGGACTATTCTTGTATTGAATAGCTAGTCCTCAAAGAATATAAGTCCACAACTACTCTTATCTTGGATTCCCTGCCTCATCCTCAAAGCGTATCGGATGCCAAATGTTACCCAGTCCTCCATTATGTATTCCTAAGTGAAGACAAGAATGATGTGTCTACCTCCCCTCTCAACTAGGAAGGATACATCAACTAAACCAAGCTTGTCTCTCAAATACACAAGCTTCTTATTGGGAAGAGATTTCGTCAATATGTCAGCTACCTGCTCATTGGTGGAGATATACTATAGCTGCAACACACCATCTTCTACTAGCTTTCGAATGTAGTGATACTAATTGTTGATATGCTTTATCTTTCCATGAAACATTGGGTCTTCAGACAATCAAATACACTGGTGTTATCACAATGTATCACTTTAGAGTCCATTGGTCTTTCAAATAGGTTGGATACCATCTTCCTTAACCAAAGTTCTTCTCTACTTACTTCACAGGCTGCAATATACTGAGCCTCATCACTACTCAAAGAAATTTTATCTTTATTTCTTCTCATCTATGAGATCATGGAGGATCCCAAACTAAAACATCCTCCTATAGTGCTCCTTCCATCCTGTTCATTGCCTCCCAAGTTAGATTTGTATATCTCGTCAAGTGGACATCATTCCTCCTATCATATTTCAGGCAATAGTGTATGGTTCCTTGTAGATATCTTAGAATATGTTTCGTTGCTATCCAATGATCATGCTTTGGCTCCACTTGGAAATGACTAAGAACATTTACTACAAAACATATGTTTGATCGAGTCTTCACCAAGTACATCAGTGAGTCAATCACTTATCTATACCTGGAAGGATTTGCAAGGCTCGATTCAAAACTCCTTAGTCTTTCCAGGTTTGTGATCATCGGGGTTGTCATTGGTTTGCAATCCATCATATCAAACCTCTTCAACATCTCAATCACATACTTTCCTTGGCCTAGATATATCTCATCAAGTCCTTGCCAAACTTCCAGTCCCAAATAGTAGTGCATTAGCCCTGTATCCTTCATGTCAAATTTTGTTGCTAGTTTCTTATTGCATTCTTCAATTCGACCTTCTACACCTATCAAGAGAAGATAATTTACATAGAAAAGAATGATTATCAGTGCTCCCTTCAAAACCTTAATATAAAGGTTCAAATCAGTAGAACTCTTTGTGAAGCCTAACCTTTGTATGTATGCATCCATCCTAGCATACCATGCCCTTGGTGCTTGCTTGAGGCCATATAATGCCTTCTTCAATCTTCAAACATATGCCTTTTTGTCTTTAACTTCAAATCCCAAGGGTTGTTCTATATAGAACTCCTCATCAATTGTGTCATTGAGGAATGCAACCTTGACATTAATTTGTTGGATGTTCCATCCCATTGATGCTGCCAAAGAGACCAATGAATGTATAGTTGTATACCTTGCTATCAGAGAAAATATATCGTCATAGTCGATTCCTTATACATGAGAGAATCACCTAGCCACAAATTTTGCCTTATACTTGTCAATACTTCCATATGTTTCATGTTTGATCTTATAGATCCATTTGGAAGTTACCACAGATTTGACTTCGGGCCTAGGTACGATCTCACAAACTCCATTCTTCATTATAGGTTGATATTCTTCATTCATGGCATCCTTCCATTCTTGATGATTGACAACCTCTTAAAATGTGGATGGCCATGCTTCTATTAGTTTTGTCATGTATGCTACATACTCAGAATATCGTTTGGGCTTCTTGCTTTCCCTGAATGTGCCTTGAGTTGCTCCATGACCCTATGCATCAAGTAGTGTAGACTTCAACTAGTTAGGTCTCTTTCTTGGTTTGGGAATGACCATAGGTTTTAATAGGTTCACGGGACCTTCATCTTCATGATTATATTCTTCTTCCTTTGGTAACTTCTTCTTCAGATACTAGAAGTTCTTCATCATCAGAGTCCATAGGAAGTTCCTTTCATTTCTTGAATGCAATACCTTTTTCAAATATAACATCTCGGCTGACTTCTATACAATTTCCTTCCTTTATGTAGATCCTATAGGCCTTAGAAGAGTTGCTATAGCCAACAAATGTTCCTCTCATGCCTGAAGGGTCTAGCTTCTTTCTTTTATCCTTTAGTATATGAAAATATACATGACAACCAAAGATTTAGAGATGATCCACGATTGGTTTCTTCTGAGTAAATACTTCTTCGGGAGTTCTATTATTTAGTGACCTGTGCAAACTTCAATTTTGAATGTATACAATTGTATTCATGGCTTCTCCCCAAAAAAAATTCAGTAGATCTTGATCATGCAACATTTCTTTTACACTTTCTTCAATGGATCGGTTCTTTCGTTCTGCAACTCCATTTTGTTTGGGATTATATGGAGCTATTAGCTCCCTCTTAATCCCAAACTCCTTACAAAAAGCTATGATTTCCTTGGATGGATACTCTCCTCCATTATTTGATCTTAGTATCTTGATTCTTCTTTCTGTAAGATTCTCTACTTCAACCTTGAATTCTTCAAAATTTAGTAAATACTTCATCCTTGGATTTCATCAAGTAAACCCAAGTTTTTCTTGAATGATAATCTATAAATGTGAAATAATATAAATGACCTCCAAGTGATTTAGGATTCATAGGGCCACACACACATTGGAATGAATAATATCCAATATTTATTTTGACCGTGAAGCATTGCTTCCAAATGGTCTCTTGGTGTTCTTACCCAATGCACATCCCTTGCATACTCCTTCATGATATTATTTCAATTTGGGGATTATGTCTACTATAGAACTTAGATATGGAAGGATTTTGAAATGGAGATGACCAAATATTCTATGCCAAAGTTCACATGGGATGATTTCAATGTGAACCAAAGCTTAAGCAAGAGGGGATATCAACCTCCATTCTCTAGTTCTATTGAGGTTGATACAATTCCTCACATAGGATAGATCTTATTATCTCCAAGTTCTACAGAGTAAGGAGACTTTCCTTTTGATAGTGTCTTTAGTTTCTTTTGATGACCAGCCATATGCATTGATGCTCCACTATCGATTGCCGAAATGTTTTCATCTTGAAATGTGCCTGTGAGTGCTGAGAAGAGTCATTCATCTTTTGTCTTGGTCACGTCCTTCTTTGGAGTAACTAGGAGATTCCATACTTCTTTGATGCCTTTATTGAGATGGCTTGCTACCTTTGAACACTTCTTGAGAAACTTATTCAATGTAGTAGAGATCTTCATTACACCCTTAGCCAACCTTAGCTCTGGTACCATGTTGAGAAATATATAGGGCAATGATTTAGAGTGATTTCCCTTTCTTTGATAATTGCTTGTGATGAATTTTTACTTATATTATTTATTAGCTTATCTTATTATTATTATGTTTGTGTTTCATCAACTAGCTACCAAAACAAGAAGAACAAGAACATAGAATATAGGTTGCAAGTCATCCAAAACCTCTCTACTTGAGAGGAAAACCCACAAATCTCTTTTCTTCCTTATAGATCCTTCAATTGACAAATTCCAAGACCTTTGGACCAAGACCAATACCCTACAAGACCAATTCAAATCTTTCTGGATGATGTGCTTTCCTTATCTAAGTCAAACCCAATCAAATCTCTTCCAATGACACAATTTCGACCTCCAGCTATAGAATTTCAGCCTCCACTGCAGACCTGAAATTTTTGGCCCTCTAGTAGTTGTTTCTTCCACACATGTGATCTTCTTTTATCCTCCCAGGATTTTCTTATACCTTCGCTTGTCCTTCTCTGACTTCTATAGCTTGATAATGGCTTCTTGTGACCTTCGCTTGACCTTCTTGCCTTCTCTCCTTCAATATTGAACTTGTAGAGGAAAAACCTAGATTTGATATAGAAACCCTAGCCTTCCTTCACACATGTGAGAAAGAAATAGCCCAAACCAAAGTCTTATTTGTCCTTTTCCTTCTTCCTTGCCTTGTTCTTCCTCCTTCTTTGCTAGAATGAGTGAGTGATGAATGTGCTTCGAGGAGGTCGAGTTTCCTCCTTTATATATGCTCTTCAAGGTGGATGTGGCTCCTCATTTTAGGCTGACTTTTCAACTGCCAGGCCGACTTGGTCTTGAAGGGTATTTTGACACTTTTAATGACAAAAATATTTTTATTTACAAGTTACAATGTTCCCGAAGGGTTCTTCAACTTATGACAATGACTCTTTTGACTTCTTGACCTAGGAAAAACCCTAGAAGCACTCAATGGGTGCTTTACCTATAAAATAAAAGACCTTGAGCATGAAACCCATGCTCCAAAAATAATAATAATAATTTTCTTTAATTTTACAACTTACAAGAATCAAAAGTAAATTTCATATTTATGAAGATCGAACCTAGCTACACATTTTTCAACATTTCTCAGCTCTACAAATGCTAGAATGAGCAACCACTTGTGGAGTAAAGACGAGCTCCACATCCCAAGTCGAAATTTAATGTGAGGTCCTTTACATCCATCCACCCCATCCCATGCAATGAACGGAGCTTGTGAGAATGGAAGATGAGGTGCACCACCATTCTCCAACTTTAAATGCACTAGAGTGAGTTGGCATGGGAGTAATCATTACCACCTATCATCACTAGAGCACCCAAATCTAGCGACTAAATATTATATATTAATTTAGATGTTTTACATAATTTGATAGGAATGGTATAATATGTTTTATAATTGAAAATTAGAATATTTAAGGAAAAAAAAAAAACTAAATAATTTTATTGGAAATCAATAAAATTATATTAACATAATACTATGAAGGGTATTTCCATCATTCTTATTGAGTCAAAAAACTAAATAATTAATTAGTCTAAGTCTAGAGAAAGATTGGTTAATAATGATATCAACAACGAGTCAAAAACTACAAAAATATATGAGCGATCACATTTCAGGGGGTTCCACGCCACTCTTTCATCAAGTATAGTCCAAAAAATATTAATGCTACTCTTCAACAATATGAACAGTTCATAAATTAGCATATACTTCTTGAAGCATTCAAAAATTCATGGATTATCATTGTAGAAGAGTCTTTCAAAAGTTCATCCAAGAGAATCTATAGGATCCTAAAGGCAATATTCATGAAATAAGTAGAAATATGTCTTTGTTATGGCTCTTTAATCTCCCATCGTTTTTAATGCAAATTGAGGCCATCCTTGGAAGGCTTAGCAACTTCCTTGTTATTTTCCCTATAAACATGAGAAAAAGTGATATGAGTCAAGGAAGATTGTATATGCCACAAAAAATGCAATGTTTTTATCATTGAGGAAGATGGTGAAATCCTCTAAAAAGTAAATCTCTTAAATGGCTGGAACCTAGACACAGTTACAATACCTTGGCCATTGAAGGCTTTGACTAGCTTTGTCATAACCTAGGATTTACTTCAAACATACATGTCATCTTCCATTGTCCCTTCACCAAGTAAGTCTATGTTGAAATCGAAGGACTTACAAGGTCAAAATCAAAATGATAAGGATACTCAATTGAAGCCGCTTTGAGGAACTAACGCAGGGAAAACGAAACAAAAGCTTTCAAGTCTTTGCCCCTCATCATAACATAGGGAGTTTACATTGCAATAAATGCAAAAATCTTTGATAACAAGGGCACTATGCCTTTCAAATTTTCTTCTCAAAGTTTGAACATCATAAGTGCTTCCCTTAATTCTCCTTTTTTCCTAAGCACGTTCAAATTTCCAACTTTTATTGTCACCTAGACCCCTTGGGCCTTTTTTGATGGAGCATACCAGGGAGCTCCACCTAGAGGAGGAGTAGGGGGGATAATCTCCCTCTCTAAAAATCATGCCCTTATCATTGAAGCCATCATTGGCTAGTCACTAAACAATGAAAGTGAGTTTACAACTCTAAAATTGGTCTTGTTAGTTATTATTGAAAAATGAATCACTTATCTTCAATTCTCGAGGGACTCCCTCCTTGTAATCCAATAAATGAATGAAAATTTCAAACTAAAAATCTTCTTATTATAATCCATCTATTAATAATAAATTTATTTTTATTAATATATTTTTTTCGTTTTAATATATCTCATATATTAATTTTTTTAATATATATATATATATATATATATATATATATATATATATATATATATATATATAGATATATATAGATATAATTTTATGTAATTAAATTTATTTAATTTATATTTATCTTTTCATTAAAATAGTCTAAAGCACCAAGTCAACCCTCTAAGAAGCCCTTCTAATTAGGTCAAAGATCAACCAAGTCAACAAGGGTCAATCTCGCTTCAACCAGTTTCCAGCTTCAATTTTGACCTACAATCTTCGACCTGTAGTAAACACAAAAACCCCAATTTATGGCATGTGTCTATCCTTCAAGAGTCCTTCATTTAAGAAAGTCAATATCTCCAAGGTCAACAAGCGTCACACTAGGTCAAATCAGAATATTCAACCCTCTTGCAACTTAGATTTGTAATCGGCTTCCTAAAATCCTTATTCTCCTAGAAGTTGTAGAAACCCTAACATTCGCATGTGTGAGAGAATAAGGCCCAAAAATAGACTTTATTGACTCCTTGCTTCCTTGATCTTCGCTATAGCTTCTTCCTTGTTCCTTGCCTCACGCCAAACTTCTTTCTTAATATAATCGAATTGGTGCCAAATGAGGTTGAAGTTGTTTGTATTTATAGGTTTTTCATGAGGTCAAATTCCCTTCTTTAGGTTGAGTTGTCACTTCTAGGGTCGACTCATGCTTTGAGGCTCAAAGGACTTTCTAGACTCAAAATCAATATCTTTTATATGTTACAACTTGCCAAAAAGGTCTTATCATAATTCTCTTGACTCAAGAAAAAAAATCTTTTGACATGACAAACCCTAGAAGCATGAAGAACATGCTTGACCTAGTGACCATCAAAATAGAGCATGAAACCCATGCTTAAAATAATATTTTTATTGTAACATAAAATATACAAAATGACTTGAGTACATTGACAATTATGGAGAATGAAACTAGTTACATTTTCTAATACTTCCTCTTAACTAGGGAGGCATCCATAATTGTACACTCGATACAACGTTATTCTCAAACTAAAGAGTTCTCATGAGAAGAGTCGGATTGGTAAGCCATATTTAAGCATCAACATCATGACCAACATTGCGGACATAGTAAGGCCCTAACTTGAAAAACTATTTCTTATACAAGAGCACAACCTTGGGAGGCTTTACATGAGATACCACACTACCTCTAGAAGGTACATACCCCATCCATGTGGTCACTAGGTATGTCCTTTTAGGACTATTCTTATCTTGGATTCCCAATCCTCAAAGAATATCTATCCTCTTCGATCACTCTTGTCTTGGATACCTGTCCAATCCTCAAAGAGTGTTAGTTCACTTCCAATATTGGATTTTCTATCCTTAAGGAAATCATAAATGCTTATCCAATCCTCCATCCACCATTCTCTCTCCATGGCCTTCACTAAGACATACGGTTGTTAGTCCTGGCCTAGTGCATGACACATGAAGAAGAGAATACAAATGTGATGCTTATCATCACTCCCTCTCAACTAGAGAGGATATCCCTATTCCTGCTTGATTTAGGGAATATATCCTTGCTTCTTCATAAATAGTATGGATACTTTATACTTCCTCTAATGTATAGAGGAGATTCTTTCACTTCCTTTCAATTGGGAAGTCATAACCATGAGCTCTCTAGCTTGTTTTCATAAGTGTATCAACTACCAATTATTTATGGGGATAGTTGCATGGCTCCTTCTTTCCTTTGTATCTCATCATATTGAGCTTTCTTTCTTCCTGGATGTTGTAGAGCCATCTTCTCCCTTCAATATTGTGACAGGATTCAGGCCATCAATCTTGCATATCACTTTCCTCTAGTCATCATCAATGAAGGCATTATATTGAGCCTTATCAAAATTCAAGCTAGTCATAGTTCCCTCTTAAACATGAAAGTGATCTTTGTTGATGAACATCATGTTATATTATTACACTACTACCTTCTAATCCCAAGATGATGATATAAACAACTTGAGTTTACAATCCTTTAAGGATTACCGAAAATAGTTACTCAATCCATATGTTCTTTGAATTGAGTTTTAACACCAACAATTGAACTTGCCTCAACTATCATTATGTATTTCTGAAACATCCTTCTACATAGAAAAACAATATGTCAATTAGATAACCAATATCAAAATATTAATTTTAGACTTACCTTATCATGATGGCCCTTTCATCAAAGTATTTTCTTATTTAAGTATTTTGAGATCAACATCCTTTCGCATGTTCCATCTCCATATCGTACAGGAATCATTCTCCATGCATTCATCTTAATCAGGGTGCCCATGCATCGAACTTGATTACCAAGCTACAACATCTTCCTTGGAGTTTTCATTGTTAACTCCCTTTCTTCCTTCTGGAGACTATACTTGATGTTGATCAATATTGTCATATTTATGCCACGCAATCTTGTAAGAGCGACTTGATCTCCATCTATTCCAAAGCATGTCAAATTTCTTCTTTCGAGCATCATGCATCCATATTGAAGACTTTACTGAGCACACTTTTATATCAAACTCTTTCTACAATATTCTTGTAGATATGAACCTTGCCCTACAGAGGAGTTACTTAAAATATGCATTTCTTTGCTTCCATACAATCATCTAGCCATCCTTTTCTTGAACAAGCTTGCTTCTTGTACCTATCAAAGGTAGGTTGCTTTTCCTAGGAGTAGAAATACTTTCATTAAGCCCTACACAATGCAACTTGACCATCTGCATTCCTTCATCCTTAAGAAGAATTGTTTCCATACTAGATGGAATATATACTAATGTCATGATTCTCTTTCCAAGAACCTTCCAAAATTATGGTTTTTATAGTAGCTCTGATGATCCCTCTTTGCAAAATGACTACCTCTAACATGATGTTAGAAAATTCTTTGATGAATAATAATATGCAATATGGTTTCAATCTTATCATTCCTTTTAAGCTAGATGATCTTTCCTAAAGAAATTAATCAAATAGATTATAATTCCTCTACTATCATATGCTTCTATTTATGATGCCATGCTTTTACAAAAATCAAGACTTCTTCTAGAGAATTTAATAATGCATGTTACTCTACTTTTTACTTAATAAAAGAAAGATAGATTTCATAAAAAACCTAATGTAGATGGAGCTTCCTTCAACAGTAAAGATCCTTGGGATATTCTCCTTTCAGCTTCTTCTCACGTTCTCCCTTTTCTTCAGCTATCTGAGCTTCACTTCTTTCATTTCTTTTGTTATCTTTCTTCTTTGGAAAATCCTTCTTAAAGTGTCCATACTCATTGCATCTAAAGAATTGAATCTTGGACATATATTTCTTTCTTTTGGACTTTCCAAACTTCACTTTCTTCAACTTCTTTCACCTTGCAATAAAGGCTCGATACTTTCCATTTGATTTAGTTTCATCCTTTGCCTTGATCATGGGTTCTTCTAAGATACATTGAGCCCATAACTCATGAAACGATGTAGTATCATTCTTAGAGTATATACTAGTTGTAAAAATCCTCCAATCAAGTGGAAAAGCATTTAATACACAAATGGTCATTTCAGAGCCAGAAACAGTTTCCCCAAGCCCATGCAATTGATCCCTTATTTGTGAGATATTCATGAGATAAGTGGCCATGTCTTCATCCTTTGACTTTATTATTCTATATAATTCATTCCTCAAGGAAATATTTTTACCTAATGTACTTATAGAGTACAATTTTACCAACGTATCCTACATAACGTTGAATGTCTTCAAATCAGCAACAAAGGGAACAATATGATCTTTTATAAATTCAACAATGATTCTTTGTGCCCTTACTTCTCCCTTATTGTATTTTGATAACTCTTGAGTCTTCTCTTTGTCTGGTACAACTACTTCACAAAGGACATATTTCATGACTTCATTTTTCTGTGAGTGTCAGGTCAATCCTCTTCTTCCATGCAAGGAAGTTTGTTGATCCGATGAGCTTGTTGCTTTCCTTGCAAAATGTAACCATGTTATTTGTATATTGAGACATAGAAGACAATATAACACTTACTTGTTAACCAAGAGTTCCTTATTTTTATGATGTCTCCAACTATCTTGATTTTTTCAAGACCTTCAAGGAGACTTCAAAGATGCCCTACAATGATGAATTCTATAATGTCTTCAAAAATGGTGTCTTTGAACAACTTCAAAGAGTGAATGATGATTCCAAGATTCTTTGCTACTTTCTTTCCTTCGAATATGTCTTCCAAAGAGCCTTCAAATTGATGAGATTTTAAGAGAGATCAATATTTAAGATAATGCAATCTTCCTTCAAGATGATTGAGTCAACTAGAGAGCCTTCAACGAGAGCTTGTAATCTTCTTCCTTAAGCCTTCCTTTAATGAGAGCTTAAAGTAGTATCCTTCCTTTCTTCAATGAGAACTTCTAAAGATGATTAGGTATTATTTTTGACCTTCCTTGTGTCCTTAGCAAATTATTCCCTTTTGACAAGTAAAGCCTTTAAGATGATCTTCTAGCTACCTTCTCTTGTTGGAGAATGCAGTAGGGCAACTATTATTTCAAATTCTCCTTAACCTTAATAATTTCTTGTGAATCTTAGTTATCTTCTTGTGTTTCTTTATTAGATATTTTTATCAAACAATTACCAAGAGAAAAAACAATAAAAACAATGGACACAAGTATTAGGCTCCAAGCTAGGGCAACGTGACTCATTATTTTTCAACCCCTTCCATTTTCTTTTGGTGAGGTCATGGTGGTTTT
Source organism: Pinus tabuliformis (assembly GCA_031772625.1). Taxonomy (NCBI): domain Eukaryota; kingdom Viridiplantae; phylum Streptophyta; class Pinopsida; order Pinales; family Pinaceae; genus Pinus; species Pinus tabuliformis. Next base: position 437,210,826 of record CM062814.1, on the reverse strand, counting down.
TTGCTTAGATTCAAAGGGATTACTTTGTGTTGCCAAAATAGGGATGTCTACCCCATGCTATCCATGTTTTCTCTATCCCCTTGTGTGGGTTTGGTTGGCCCTTTTTGGGTTTAGCTTTCTTTTTATCACGTCTTAGGAATATATGTCTGGTCTTTCAACCTGATTTTCTCTGGTGCCCTCCCTTTCAACCTCGATCAATTCATGCCTGAAAAAAAAAGTTGAAAAACCTCATGAATTGTTTATGCCTGGATCGATTGGAGGCCTTGAAGATCTACATCAAAGGGTAGGATTTCAAATCTTTCTCAAGACCCTAAGTGGTAAAACAATTCAAATTTTGGTTTCCGAATAAGTCTTTGCGGCAGAGCTAAAGCAACTTATTAAGAACTATCTGGGGGTTCCTGTAGCTAGGAAATGTCTTCTTTGTGAAGGAAGATAGCTGCAAGACACTGCCTAGTTGAAGGATTACGACATTTCTAGAAACTCTACCATCATTTTGCTATTGAGGCTACATGGAGGTGCTTCGGGATCCAGGAACTCAGGAGGCTCAACCTCCTACAAGGATGTGGCGTGGGGAGAAGGCCATAACCCATTGGACATGCCACAATTTAATCATGGACCTTAGATAGTTAAACAATAGCAACAAGTGACTGCAATGGAGGTAAATGTAACATAGATAGATAAACTCTTTTATGTTCTTCAATCTAGGACTATGATTTGCATATTCAATGGTTTTTGGCCCAAATATGAGGCTCTACATCAATGGGTGTTCAAAACTTTTACCACCAACTGTGACCCAAGAGGATTTGGAGACTTTATTAAAATAAGGGGCCTAGTTTTGGGGAAATGCAAGGCTCTTCATTACTCCTTGGTTCCCATATTTTGTTGCCACAACTATGGTGGTCTCAACAATGCCAATATGGGTGAGGCTACTAAATATTCCCCTCCCTTTTTGGCCTCACAAGATCCTTTACAAAATTTAAAACACTTTGGGGTCTTTAAAAAAGATGGACATAGAGAGAATGGAGAAAGGACCATTTACATTCATTAGAATTTGTGTAGCAATAGTTCTAAGTAAAGTTCTACCTGATTGCATTCATATGAAAAAAAAAATCCAATGGAACCAGCCACTAGATTATGAAAATACGACATTCAAAATGTTGACTTTGCTATCAAACAAACCACTTGTAGGAATCATGTCCTCAGGCAAAAAAATGCCCAAAATAGTAAGAGGGTTCGACCCACAAAAGAAAAGGATGGAAGCCTCCCAATCACTACCTCTCAAAGGGAGAAGAAGGGGACATCATAGATAACCCTCCACTCCAAGAAGAAGGGGGTACTAAGGTCTATACTGACAATGAAACCCACAAACATAATGGTACAAAATCATAATCACTCCATGCACTAGAACAAAAAATAAAAGTGGCACACAAAGAGGGTTCATTTTTAGAAAGTCCAGATTTAGACAAACAACAACCACTAGATATCACCTTGAGAAAATTGGCAATGGTCTTAGTTGACCCCAATTCAGGGAGGTGACAGAAGGTATAAAAAAAAGAAAGGGAAGAAAGGGAAGAAAGGGAAGAGAAGTGATTTTTATATTGCTTAACCTTTCCATTTGTATCTTGTTTCTTTCTAATTTTTTTTCTTATCTTTGAGCTGCAAGGCTACTCATATTGAATGTTTTTTTTTTAGCAAAGTTGGTTACTAGATTACTATTCCAAAAAAAGAAAAAATAGGGAGACATGCTCCCATTACATCAATCCAAAATGGGAGAAGGAATCATGGAAGAGAAACAAAGGGCAAACATTCCCTATCTTCCAATATCTTCCCCTTTTGTTACTGAGGTTACTAATTGCATTATCCTTAAAAATACTTACATACTAGTTCAACAACAATTTACACCTACATAACATAAAAGACTAGTAGTGGTGAGACTTCGTAGAAAAGAGAAGAATAAGGCGATTACAATTAATGTTTGTTGACTGAGGGATCCTGGTGGGGAAGAGTCAAATTATTGCTTCTTTGAGCATTAGAGTTTTCTCCTATCTAATTAATAAGTAAAGTCTTCAGATAATTGATTGTTTCTTCCAAATGCTTGCACTTTTGTTTTAGCGCAGACATTTCTTTCTGTTGCTCTTCCATTTATCTCTTTAGGAAGGAATTCTCAGACTTTGCTTCAAATTTGTAGTCTTTGATCATATCTCTAACCTTCTCAATCATGTATTTTTTAGCTCGACAGACTGCGCAGTTTTCACACTTTGGGAAATCTACAAGCGAGTTCCAATCCATTTTTCTTGAAGGGAGAAGACAACCAATCTAGTAGAGAATAGAAGGGGAAATGAGACACAGAGTGAAGTAACAAAAGCAATCTCTAGACAAACCCGCAAAGACCAACAACTACCAGAGAGGGGGAAACCGGGCTCCAAAAATAGAAACCACACAATCTGCACGAAAGCTAAAGAATCTGGGAGGAAAAGGCCACTAGAGGTGTGTGGTGGCAAGGGCAACATGATTTGCAGGAAGGCAAAAGATTCAAAGCAACCTCCAGAGATGCATGAGGGCGAGGGTCCCTAAAGATATGTGGAGGTAATAGGAATTGGAAAACAGCCACCAGGGCTGAGCGAAGGAGAGGGGCAAGGCTAAAACAGAGAAGGTAAGCACAATACCCAAAGGGGTGCAGCAACGAATACAAGGAAAATAATTGCAACTTCTGAGATAGATGGGGGAGAAAGGGAAGGCGAAGATGACATATATAAAATAAGATGGGTGAAGGGGAAATATATATTTTTGCATAGCATGCCACATCTGGGAAGAGAACATTAACTTTTCACGGGAAGGTTAAGTAGTTGCAGTTCACTTGATAGTCGTAGACTGACTATCTTGTCTGCTCTTGGGGATTTCCTTGGATTTCTTGATCTTCTGAGATCTAACCATTCGAGCTGAAGTGATTGTTTCCCACCTTGATGTTCTCTCTTTGGTTGCAATTCTCTACACATTGAGGCGAGAAATCCTATGGGATCGATTTCTGAGCAATCGCATTATCAATTCTAGATTTTCCCATAGGACAGTTGACATCCAAATTTGCCTACATGTCAGCAGTACGATTATTTTCTCTAAGAATATGCTTGAAGGTGACTTCACCTAGAGACTGCAATTTTTTCCCACCCTTTTTGTTATTTGTCTCAAGACTATGTTCTTAGGGCTTCTGCTTTCCACCATCAATTGGATTATTATTGAAGAGTCCCCCATTATAACCAGATTATTCATACCTCTCTGCTTAAGATTTTTGTTCCCAAGAGGAGGCCATATGATTCTACCCTGCTGTTGGATAGTCCTCCTAATCCCCATTCATAAGTGATAGGATTTTTTCCTCCTAGGTCAAAAAGTATACCTCCCGCTCCAACCTTGCTTGGGTTGGACTTAGAAGCACCATCAAACAGTAAGCAGGGCCTATTTAAATTTTTTGTCCATGTTTTGAACTCCTCTTTTTTAATTCTGATTTTCCAATTCTACATGCTATTAGGAGATTTGCTGAAGTGAATTTTTTGTTGCTTGCTCATCGCGAATTCAACCCAGACTCTTTCCTCATGCTGCATGTGTTTGACATCTATTACTTTAACTCCTTTAGAGTTGATGAATTCTGATGACATGCTCCAAGTTTTAGCCAGGACTGTTCTGGAATTTGGGGTGCGATCTTTAAAGATCCTCTGGTTTCTTGCTAACTAGATTTGCCAACACATAAATGAGGGCAAAATCAACCAATATCTTTTTACTATTTCTTTATTTTTGAAGGAATATGGATTTTTTCTTTCCCAGGTTGATAAAAGTTCATGTAAAGGCAGCGAATGAAGGATACCAACCTCCAAGGGGCTAACAAGCCCTTTCCAGTAGGCCCTAGCAAAGGGGCATCCCACAAAAAGATGTTGAATATTTTCTTCACTTCCTTGACACATTGCAAAACGAGATGGGCCTTCATATCCTTTCTTTTTAAGATTATCAATGTTCAGTATTTTACTTTTGAGCAGCATCCACATGAAAACTTTAATTTTTGGCAATGTTTCAATTTTCCATGCCTCCCTCCAGAAATCCCAGTCTATATTTCCTTGCTAATGTAAAGTAGCATATCCATATTTGACTGAGTAATCCCCTCCATCAGGATCCCATCAAAGAGAATATTTTGAGTCAAGACTTAGTGGAGCGCCCCCCTTAAAATGTGTGATTAGGAACTTCCACTGAGAGACAAGGCCGAGAGGGAGGTTGAGAATCTGCCAATATCCCCTTTCTCCTTCTCACCAAAGAGATATGTCATCCAGAGTAATGATTCCTTTTGATTTCATCCATATTCTCAGATCCTTAAGACTTTCTTGGCAGGCTATAGGCTGAATTCCCATTATTTTGTCCTTCCATATTTTTATGAGTTTACCATTTCTGGGGATCTTAGAAGAGTTTTCTTTGATGAGGGAAATAGTTTTTTTAATCAGACACCAGAGTTGGGAGCAGGTCTTGATTGGATAACCTTTCTTCAATAGGAGGGTTCTATTGTGGTTCATGTATTTTGCTTACAGGGTTTGTTTCCACCAGTTGTTCTCTCCTGTTATAAATCTCCATGTTATTTTTGATCCTAGAGCCAAGTTCATTATCCCTGGGAGTCTTATTGCCAACTCTTCTTTCTCATACGGAAAATTTACTTCATCCCATTTTACAAGGCTATGCTTCTTTGTCTCCACCTTACCTCCTTTCCATAGGAATCCCCTAATTACTAGCTCAATTTGTTTGTGTATACTTGCCGGGGCTAGAATTACTGCGTACTTGTGAATTGGGAGAGCTGTGAGTAGGGCCTTTATTAGTACCACCCTGCCTGCCATATTGAGCTAGATCATAACCCAATTTTGCACTTTTTGTTTCATTTTATCAATGTACTTATTCCATATTTCGGTCTTCAAATTTTCTTTTGAGATTGGGAGTCCAAGATATTGGAAATGGCTCCATTTTTCTTGAAACGGGATTTCCAAAATTTCTGATATTTTTTTAAGAGTGCGAGAGGGAGTGTTCCATCCATAGATTTTGCATTTCTGATTATTTAGTAGTCTTCCAAAGGCTTCCAAAAAATTTCTTAGTACCTTTTTTTATTCTTCTTGTCATTATGCAAGAGGCTCCTTCCATGACCAAGGTGTCATCTGCAAATAGGGAGTGGTTTATACTTTTAACTTCAGGAGAGATTGAGAGTCCTGTAATAGTCTTGTCTTGTCTGCATTTCTCAAGGCTTCTGCTCAGAGAGACCACCATTATTACATATAAGAAATGAGAGAGAGGACATCCTTGGCAAAGCCCCCTTGAGATCTGAAAATATTCACATGGTATTCCATTGAGAAAAGGTGCAATCCAGGGGCCCACAATACAAGTTTTTATTATATCTATTGCCTTTTTTGAGAAACCAAATCTCTATAGAACAATAGCAAGAAAACCCAAGTTGACCCTATCAAATGCATTAGCCATGTCGAGCTTGACAATCATTCCTTTTTATTTTTTCATAAGGCTTGAGTGCAAAGCTTCCTGCACTATTAGAGTGTTGTCAAGGATTTGTCTTTTTGGGACAAATCCTCCTTGGTTTTCTGATATTATTCCTAGAAGCAATACTTTTATTCTATTTGCCAAAATTTTGTTGTGATTTTGTAGGAGGAGTTACACAAAGAAATGGGCCTGAATCTACTAAAGGAGTTAGCATTTGACTCTTTTGGAATAAGGGCAAGGAAGGAAGAGTTTTTGAATCCTCCAACCTTGAATTTCCCGAAAACATTTCTGATCATTCTTATCAAATCTTTTTTGATAATGATCCAGTTGTTTTTATAGAATGAGATAGGGAACCCATCTGGGCCTGGGGCCTTATCTGGATGCAAATCCCAGACAACAGCTACAAATTCCTTTTCTTCAACTGCTCTTGTGAGATCATTGTTTTCTAATTCATTTATTTTCCTGGGAATATGTTGAAGATAATCTTCATACTCGTTATTTGAAGATGGGGATGATAATAGATTTTTATGGTGTCTGTAATCATCCTTCTTTATTTCCTCTTGACCTCTAACTTCTTTGCCTTCGCTATCTTTTATGTTGTCTATTTGGTTTTGGTTTCTTCTTATCCTGGCCGCATTATGGAAAAATGCAGTGTTCTTGTCTCCTGCTTTGAGCCAAAGACTTCGCGATTTTAGCTGCCACTCTTCTTCTTCCTTTCTGTTTTTCCTATACATCTCCCAATATGCTTGCTTTTCTTGCCAAATGCTCTCCTGCAATTCCACTTGCTGCTCTTTTTCAACTTGGATTCTATCAATTTTTTTCTACTATTTCTAGCTTTATTTTTTGGTTTTCTAGTTGGTTAAACCTTGCCCAATGTTTTAGCTCTCTCCTGAGGGCTTTTAATTTGGTTTCCAAACATAGCTGGGAGAGCCAGAAATTGAATTTTCCCATACTTTAGCAATAATTTTTTTAACTTCTTCATTATTGTTCCAAGTGGAGCTGAATCTGAAAGGAACTGGGCCAAGATTTTCCAACTTCCCAAGGGTAATAGCCATTGGTTTGTGATTTGATGCTATATTGTGGATGATTTTGGATTTTATCTCGCTAAATGCATTGGCAACTTTGTCTTGCATTAGAGATCTGTCCAACCTTTCCTTTATGTTATTTTTCCCAATTCTTTTGTTGCTCCATGTATACTTTCCATTGCTAGGAGGCATGTCCATTAATTTGCATGCTTCCATAATAGATTCTAACATTTCCCTATATGGATCAGCATTATATATTACCCTGAATTTCTCCTCTACGCTCAAAACCAGATTGAGATCTCCTCCTATGATTATGTCTCTATTTTGGTCCTACATAAGATAATTTTTTAAGGTAGACTAGCAGAATTCCTTATCCCTATAATGGTTTGGGGCATATATATTTATAATACCATATTTCTCTTTTGTTTTTTTGTTTTCCAAGTCTATTTTTATCCAGTGCAACTCTTTTTTTTGCTAAATGAGTTCCCAATTTTCGGTTTTCCATAGTGTGCATATTCCTCCTGAGGCACCGGTCGCTAGAATTAAGGTTCCTTAATAATAAAAAAAATTGTATCATTATTTCCATTTCCTTTTCATTTGTATTTGTCTCCTATAACAAAAATATATATGGTTTCTCTATACTTATTAAATATTTCATTGCCTTAATTTTTGGCATACTTCCCATTCCTCTGCAATTCCAAGAGACTATATTCATTTTCACTTGATGTTATGGGTAGAGGGACCTTTCCCTCTGTTAGGGTGGGTAATTTTCTCCTTATTTTTTTTCCATGAAAGTCTCTAGAGGTTGTTGGGTGCCCAGTGCCATTTCCTTTGCCGCAGTTTCATCTCTAATTTCTCTATTGGTTTTTCTGCCAACCCTTTTAGGGTGGTCGAGAGAGGAGAGGAGCTCTTTGGAGAGGGTACGGTTGATTATTCAGTCGAAGGAGGAGGGGAGAGGGATTTGGCAGGGGATGGGCGATGAAGGGGAGGGGTTAGAGGGGAAGGGTAGAAGAGGGGTGGAGGAGGGGGGAGGGGAGGGGAGATCAAGGTCCGCAAGGGAGCCAAAGGGATTAGAAACCAGAAGATCCAATAAGGGGGGGAGGGGGGGGGGGGGGGTGTATATAAGACGAAGGGAAGGGGACAAAGGGAGAGGGGGGGTCATTCGATGAAATAGGCTTAGAAGGAGAGGATGAGGGGGAGAGGGGGGGGGAATGAGGGAGGAAGAAAAGAAACTAGTTTGGGTTTGGGTTTTGTTGTTGTCTTTTTCTTCTTGACATGCTCCCATTTTGGTTCCTGATTTTCTACTTCTTATGTTTCCTAATTTTTAGTACATCTATTTGCAAAATGAACATATTCATGACATACCTTGCATATGAATGGAATTTTTTCGTAGTCTAGTTTTTGAATGTGAACTTAGCTATCCACTTTGACCTTCAATGCTTCCGGAAGACCTTTTCCCAGATCTACTTCTAAACATATTCTCATGCAGGCATGCATGTTTTCCTTTGGTTCACTTATGTCGATGTATTTCCCCACAACATTTCCTATTGCTTTCACAGATTCATCTCCCCAACAATTTAAAGGGAGATGGGGAAGCCTTACCCATACTGGCACTGCATTTGGCACGTCCAACTCTGGATCGAAGTTCGAAGTCCATCTGTTGAGATAAAGCCCTCTTAAGTCCATGAAATATGGCTCGTTTCTGAAGATTCAGTGTCTATTCTCTTTTGTTTCAAAGTGCAAGGTGGAATATCCTCTTCCACAAAATCTGATGGAGATTTTACCCATGATAGATGAGGCCCAGTTTCTTTCTACCCATTTGAGGATCGAACAGGGCAAGGGCCAGAGACCAGTAAATTGACCCACCAAACCTCGTTTAGAGAAGGACGGAGCTGCGCGACGAGGAAGGGAGGGAGAAAGGATTATTTCAAGAATTTCATCGATCTTCTTAACAAACCTCGATATGGACAGTCTGGGACGAGCCGGTCCCAAGGAGGAGAGCAGAGAGGCAAAGGCTTCCGCATTTTCTCCCAGCTGAGCTGAAGCTCCGGTAGAAGAGACAGGGATCGATGCACCCTTGGGAGGAGGCTCTACATGATCCATTGCGAACTAGTCAAGAGCAGGAGGCCCTGGGAGAAGGAGGCCCTAGGAGCAGGAGGCCCTAGGTGCAGGAGGCCCCGGGAGCCGAAGCAACAGGTCACATTTAGAGATTGAAGACGACAAGCGAGAGTAGAGCACGTGCACTTGAGAATTTTTTCCTGTTGAACCATGTGATTACTCATATTGAATGTTATAAGATATTAAAAAATGTAATTTTATTTCGTTTCTCAAAATAAAATTCAAAGTCCTTTTCTTTGGAAAAGTTTCATTTTTCCTATTAAAATACTAGCTTATAATATTTGTAACATTCATAAATAAATAAAAATTCCAAACAACTTTATAAATTTATATAATAGAAAAATTGAGAGATAAAATACAAATGAGTGACCCTACATATAATTGAAAGATTCATACCTAAAATACAAATGGGTGACTTTACATTTATGTTAGAGAAAGTTATATTTTTAAATGTTTTTAAATAAAATGAAAAATATTGAACTACTTAAGAAAATAAATTTGTGATTTTTAAATGAAATATAAAGATAAACAAATTGAATCCATAAAAAGAAATAGAAATATTTGTGAATAAGGTCATTAATAAAATTGTTGATTTAAATAAGTATACCATATTCAAAATCCATAAAAGAAAATAGAGTTATGTATGAAAAACATTATTAGTAAAAATGTTGATTTAGTTTAATATACCTTATTCAAAAGGATTTTAACGAGGCATATAATAATATAAAATTAATCAATATTCATTAATATTAACAATAATTGATTAGGCTGATGTTTTATAAAAACATATGAAGATTTCAATATTAGTTCATTTTAATATTATATTTTTTATTTTCTTTATTATTTGACTTTGTGATAAAGACGGTATATTTATTTCCATTTCATATTTATGGATTTTATTTCTAAAATTTTATTGGCCAAAATTAATATTTGGGGGAGAGGGGAGGGTGGGGTTTAAATTCATTAAATTTATTTGTAAACATTAAATTAATCTTTGTTTGTAGTTTGGGAAGGGTTTTTAGTAAAATTTAAAGTTTATGATCTCCTCCAAGGAATTATCTTTGTTTGAGTCTTTGATTTCTTATCACTAACAATCATTGGCAACCCAAAAATTATGATAGAGCATATTTCGAAAGGTTATTCTCCTAGATACTTGCATCTTAACTTAATTTTCCTTCATATCAAACCTATTTTGGTTCAGTTCTTAGAGGTTAATTGTTTCCATATCCTCTGATACAATAACCTCATAGCAAATCAAATGCAAAATTATGCTCCAAGATTGGAGCTAGCTTCATTGTAATGATCACGTAAACTAACCCCTAATTCCATGACACTTAGTATGATCAGCAGGGGAAATTTTGGCTGGTGGATGGTGGATGAGTTCCTTATGTTTATGGTATACACATGCATCCTTCATAGCAATTGGATTGGGTGGAAGCATAACACGTTCACGTGCCACATGTAATCGCAAAACTAGGACATGCAAAGCTATTACATTCTTGAGTACAAGGGGAGGTTCAAATGGGTTGGTATGAATGTGCAATGGCTCACATGGAGGTCTTCAATCCTAGCCTTAATTCTGATGGATTTGGTAGAAAATTGGAACAAATATCTCTTTATGGACCTATGGGAAGGTGAAATTTTGAAGCTCAAATTGACATCGAGGTATGATGACTTATGGTGTAAATGCAAATTACCGGCAACACACTAGGTTTACCAATGGCTTAATCCTCTATGAACCCTATGGAAACTACCTAGTATGATAAAGCTCTATCCTTATTTAATCATTGTTGTTAAGTCAGTGGAAGGTAACCATAGTTCGAGTGTTTTTCATATCAATTTAAAGATAGGTAGTATTATGTGGAGTTTAGTCTCATTTGCAAATATTCTATACTATTGGCAATGATTTTAGGTTCAATTTATGTATTTTATTTGAATTCCCTGCTACCCTACTTGGGTTTGATCATTTTAGGGTGAAATCTTCTGGTGAGTTGGCTATTTTTCAAGTACTTTCTACTCTTTATTTCTTTCATCAAGAGGGAGATTCCTCTCTCTCATTCCATGGGATTTTGGTATTCTCTAGTGGTTTTTATATTTCTTAGCCTCCCCCTATATGCAAATGGTGTTGGGAATATATCATCGTGTGAAGTAAGGAGTCTTTAGCTACCTTATTTTTGGCTAGGCTCAGGTAGCATCTCTTTGGGGCGTGGGAGGCGGGGGGGGCTATGTGCTCTGACCATCTCTCATCATCTGAATTGTGGAATTATTGCTCTACGAGAGATAGGGAAAGATTTTCAACTTGACTCGATGGATGAATTATGCCATATGCAACAAGATTTCTTCCAATTGCAAATCTAGCATAATCAATCAGTTTCAAATCTAATCATGGAAATGAAGTTGCTCATGGAGAAAAGAGCCTAGATGTGATGCACTAAAAATGAGCTAGTTGCTCTCCACCAACAAATGGTTGATATTTAAGCCTCTTTGAGCCAATTGCAAATTAGTGCCTCCTCCTCTATGGTCTCAGCCAAGCCTGCATTCACTAGTCTTCTAGATTGCATTTTTATGGTACCTCCTATGGAGGGTTGGGTAAAGAGGATATTTTTATTTCTAAAGTCTAGTTAGAATGAAGTACAAGTGTATAAGAATTCTGGCTATTTTCAGAGATTTTATGTAACCAATCAAGTTTTTTTTATAAGTTTAGTAGTAGGAAGATGTTGGATTTTGTTAACTATTGGGAAACATACCTCTAAAGACATTAGAAGCATGAGCTTTCATTTTTGTATTTTTTTTATATGGTCGTATCCCAACATGAAATTTTTATAAAATTTCTCTATTATGATTAAAAATAAAAACATCTCCAAAATTATTATATAATAAAATTTAATTTTATACCTTTATAGCTATTCTTTTCTAATTTTTTCATAACTCTTTTTTGATAAAGTCATTTATGGCTATTTCTCTTTTGTTTCTCTAAATAAGTATTACAAAATATTATATAATCAAATTTAATTTTATATCTTTGTTGTTATTCTCTTTGATTTTTATTTAACTTCATTTTGAAAAAAAAAACATTTTATATTTCTTCTCAAAACATTTTATATTTCTTCCAAGTTTTTTAATATCTCTTAACTAAAAAAGTGCTCACCATATTATATAATAAAATTAATTTGATATATTTGTACTTCTTCTCTTCTAATAATTTTTTAGCTCTTCCTTTAAAAAAGTCATGATATATTTTTTCCCTTTCTTTTTTTGGCCTTTAATTTCTTGAACTACTAATAACAATGGATTGATATTCATTTTTGTAGTCCTTTCTCCAAGCAAACATTACATGTAGACTGAACCAAGATTACTAATTTACCTAACTACAGTTACCTCCTTTAAAGATATGATGAGCTTATGAAGTGATTAGTTATGGACATGAAGGTATGGTCATCTTTCCTCTTCTCCCCTTTTTGTTTTGGATATATTTTTAGTGACCTGACGAGTTTACCTTTAATGAAGAAGTAATTTAATGCAAACAACTTCTAAATTAGATGGCCTTGATAAGGCCTTGTGAGGCCCTTTGATGAAGAAAGCATTTATAGCCTTAGTGTCCATTACATATTGTTGAGTCTCCTTTTTTATGCCTTTCATACCCCATATTGTCCTCTATTTTTGACCAACTTTACCTCAAAATCTACTCACCATTTGCCTACCTTCTTCAAAAACATGACTTTTAGCCTCCTTGTGTATATATGAGGTAATTTATATTTTAAATATGGTTTTTATGATTTCTTGTTAGTAGGAATGAAATATTTGATTCTTTGTACTCTCTAACTGTTTGGATTAGCTAACATAGAATTTTAGACCTTGTTCCTACTTGTCTAGTACCAACATTACTTGTCCGATACCAACATATCTCATATGGTACCTGTGTTCCTGCTTATCCGGTACCCATGCACCTACGCTCATGTAGTACCTATGCGCCCACGTTCATCTGGTAACTCTGCTTGTCTAGTACCCGCATGCCTGTATTTGCTTGGTACCTGCATTCATTCGGCACCGATATCACCCATCTGGTTGTGTTCATCTAGTACCTCCAACCATCCTGCACCACCTGTGTTCATCTGATATTGGGCATGATTCGTCAGCTTCAATAGTTTGAGTGAGCTGCCTTTGATAAGACCAAGGGAACTAATTGTCAGAGCAATTATTTATTATGGAAAATTGATAGATATGCTTCATCACTCATGCACTATGTATCATGAGGATGAAGTCGAACATGTAAAATAAAGCGAATTGTATATTTTTATTGTAAATGATAGGTGTTAGCTAGCTAGTTAGAGACAAAGAGACAGTGGGTAAGACAATAAGACAGACAATTGCAGTTAGAGTGGGAGACGAAGTTTTAACTTTATTGTTATGTTGGAGACTTGATTTTGTAATATTTTCTTTTGAAATCAATAATATGACTAGCAATTGATGAATTCGATGTGTTGGTGGATTCTTTAGTTCTATAAATTCTTCCAGCATTCCTTGGTAGCTCATCAAGGGCCCATCGAAGCCATCAAGGCATGTTTTTATTACAGTTATTGTGAATTTAGTTTGGTTTATCTGTGAGAGTGATTTAGTATTATAACTTAATTTCAGATTGTTTGATATAATTCAAGTTTTGATTTATGCAAGTAATATATTTGAGAGTGTGAAACATAAATATGGAGATGTTAGTTTCTAAGTGATAACTCATTGATTTTATGAATGAAAACTTAATTCTCAAGCTGTAGGTTTAGGTGTTGAATTCTAATTTGAAAGAACATGAAGAGTTAATAACAAAGATCTCACCATTCACCTACATGTGTTGTTATGTGAAGACTCTTGTCATACTTAACATTTCTTGTACAAGAATGTATGGCTTCCTTTAGAACTAGTTAGATTAGGAATGATTGTTTGTTTGATGCTTGATTGCAGTAAGTTAATTGAAATCAGCTGCTACAGGAAAATAGACTTGAATCCATATTTTCATTTCATGAGCCTATAAATGGACAAATTTGTTACCTAAGCAAGAACATTTTAGATTACATGCTTATTAAGATTTTTTTTTGCTTTTTTTTCATTTTTTCTGAGTTTTGCCTCCTAATGGTGTGAGATATAAATTTGTCTTGGTTTTGAATACTTCCTATCTAGGCTATACTCATCAAACATAGGAACTTATATGTTATCGGCACATATAGTGTATCAGCTCTACTGATTACGAATCTCTAGTTGATAATTTAATATTGTGGCAATATATCATTCATATAATTGCCCCAACATTTTTGGCGTCGTTGTCGGGGAGTTGTAAATGGTAATAGGTAATGATTTGTTTTTTGATGGATTTTGAGTGATACCGAGGATGACCTAAGGGTGGATAGAAGACAGTAAGACGTGATTAAAGAGACATGCATCCACTATAGTGGGTTTTCTCCAAAGTTAAGTTGTCCTCTCTTTTGATAAGTAGTTAAAGTTTGATGTTTTCATTTCATGAGAATAATTAGAGATAAGAAAGGTAGGTTTGTTTCATAAAAAATCCCAGAAAATGTACATGGTCGCAAAATTGTTAATCCAACTAATTATGCTAATTGCTATGTAAGGAAAACCCTAGAGGAGAAAAGTCTGGTGGCAGCAGCAAAGGAGACATCAGTAAAGAAGCTTGGAGTAGAAACAAGGACAGTGGTAGAAGAAGTTCAAACTACATTGGAGATAGTACCTTGGAAGATTGCAAATAACCCGGTGTCTTAACCATTGTCTCCTGGAAGAGAGGCATCACCTACTTCCACAAATTCCAAGTTGTGGGAAGAAAGAATGGAAAGAGAAGGAAGAGTAGACAATTGAGAAAACAATGAAGCTAACAATGAGCCAGAAACATTTGGATTTCCAATTCTTGACATTATTAGGAATGTCACCATGAAGAACATTCCCTTGTCATCATTACCTCACTTCAACGATATGTCATCCGAAGACCCTAATTCATTTTTATTTGAATTTGATATACTATGTAGAAGTTATAATTATACATATAATTCTCAAAAGTTAAATCTTTTTCCAGCCACCTTAAAAAATTCAACATTAAGATGGTTCATGAGTCTAGGGGAACACACTATTACATCTTGGGATGATATGAAAGCATCCTTTCTCCAGAAATATCAGGATTACTGTAGACCTAGGGATGCCAATAATGACATCTTTAAAATGCAGTAGACTGAAGAAGAAAGCCTAGAAGACTACCTAGAAAGGTTCCTTTACAACTACCAAAAAACCAAGCAAGTTGCTCTTGACCTAGCCACAATTAGAACCATTTTTCTAAAAGGAGTATGGGATGACTGCATGGAAGTACTTAATCTCATGATTTCTAGCGATGTTTATCAAAAATCATTTGCTGAAATTGTTGAATACTGCAATAAGTACTCCCATAGTCAAGCTAAAGCTCAGAAATCCCAAGAGAACTTACAAGTCGAGTTGGAAAACCCACTACAAGTGGTGTAACTAGAATAGAGTTGGGAAATCTATTTGAAAATCTAAAAACTGACATCCTTAGCACAATTAGTAACTAGCTAGATACCCTCAATAGTAAGAGGAAACAAGAAGAGGAAAACATTGTTTTAGCTATCTTTTTCCCTTGTTATAGGAAGAAGCATCCTGAAAAAGAATGCCCTTTTAATGCCATAGAGATCTATGGAATTTGCATGGATAAACACCCAACTAATGAATTCCCTTCATTACCTAGGTTGCAAGCCATTTACAAAGGGGGAACAGAACCACAAGATCCATCTTATCCCCCTAGGAGACCATGGAAGTAATAAAACCCCTCCATTTTCCAGGACCATTCCATGTAGTTTGCATAACCATAGTGCGCTCCTCAAATGCCTTACTCCCAATGGGGGGCTCAACCATCACAAGGACATGCTTGGCAACAAGGTTAGAGAGGGACTCCCCATGGTAATATTCCTCCACAACCATACCAAAAAGATTCTTACCCAATCTGCACACAATATCCTCCAAATATTTCTCAGTTATTGCCAGGGTTTAACCCACCTCTATTACCTTCCTTTCCTTGAAAACAACTTCCTATGAACTCAATTTCACAGCAACCTTCTTTGCCCATGAATACAACTCAACAACGACTGACTATGAATTCAAGTTCATGACAACTTTCTCTGCCCATGAATCTGAATCAACAACAAATGCCACCAAACCCTAATCCTCCTTGAACTACTCAATTACTTGCACAGCCCATTCCAAACCCTAATAATAGGTTAGCTCAACATGTACATAATATGGAGTTGTAAACCTTCCCTACCTACACTATCACTTCAATTCCAATCAATGAAATTCGACTGATATTCAGGAAGGTCTTAAATAAAACAGGACCTGCAGTGACGATTCAAGAAAAACAACCAACATAATCACCTCTTGAAGACAAGGACATATGTAGTCAAGAGGAAGATTTTCCTCCTGATGAAGAGGAAAACCCTCCCTTAGCACCCATCAATTCTACCATACAACCTAAATCATCTCAAGAGATTACTCAACCACTCTATCTAGAGAGATTGCTTGTTAAAAAGCCTGAGGTCCCGCTAGGATATGATTTAGAGGTTGAATTGTGAAATATTTGTGTAAAGATACCCTTGCTTCAAGCCATCAGAGATATTCCTATCTACGCTAAGATTGTAAGGGATCTTTGCATTAAAAATCCAGGAAGAAAAAGGAAGGACTGCCCTATTATAAAAATAGTTGGCCAATTGTCAGAAACCATGTCAGGGATGTCTTCTAAATACACTGATCCTAGGAATCCAGTAGTGACCTGTTGTGTTGTTCAACAACCACCCCCCCCCCCCCATTTATTGATTTAATAGTTAATATTCTATTAATAAATGGGGACCCTTTATAAAAAATCCTCCAAGAAAAACTTAGCACTTAAGCGCTTTCTTTTTAAATTTTTAGAAATAAATTAAGATATCAAGTCAAATCCCTTTAAGACTAGAAATTATCGCTTTTATCGCATATCATTGGACCAAATGTGTTAAAGGTTAATTAAAAACTAGGATTTGTGAATTGTGATGGAAGGGATCACTGTAATAAACTAATTATATCATTGAACTTTCCATTTAAAGTTAATACTTAAGGCCTTTCTTGTGAAATGAAGCGTCTATCACAATCGCATATCGGTTTTCACGAAAAACACAACTCACAAAGCCTGTTGGAATACGTGAACTGCGATATTATGGTATAGAAAGCCAATACTTATCGCATCGCGACGCTTTACTTAAATGCCAATCTTGTGGATTACAAAATTTTGCGAAGTACGATAGAACCCAGACTCGATAAAAATAAATGTTATAAACTATAAGTTAAGTGTGGCGCTTAGTAAAAAGGCACTTTACACAATAATTATTCATTTAGGCAGAGTGCGCTCTAAACAACGAAAAGTATGCTGCTCACCTCGCATCTCATAGAATTCTAAACAACTCCGAAAAATGCACAACCGAAAATGCAATATTGCGATTTGCGACATTGCAATAATCTTATCGCAATCGCATAATCGGCATTTCGCACTTTAAACTCACCACCTTAAAGTTTTTCCTTTTTGTTTGTGATGCGATAGTTTAAATGAGTAATAAAGGCCATGATAAAAGATCTTAGTGCGTATTTAATAAGTTTCATGGTATTTATGTTAAGAACGGCTAGACATGATTTGATATCTTTTCATTTGCGTTTTGAATAAAATCTTATTTCTTGTCACCTTTCAAGGTTAACTGTATCATTTAACTCTCACTGTCATTTTTTCTTTATGTCTATCCAATAACTTCCATTGCTCCATTTCAGGAAACCTCTACAGAAAACATCGTTGGAAAGAATGGCAAAGAAAGGAAAGGTGATTGCATCTGAGAAATTAGATATGATACTACTTTTCTCCGATACCACATGCAGCAAATATGGAGGAACCACGACATGGGAAGCCATGTATAACCTGTTAGAAGAAGAGAAGCCCAAGCCACTGGTAACAAAGGTCATAGCTGATGCTCAGGAACCATCTAACGCCTCCTATTTTGAAAAATCATGTCATTCTTTCACCGAATAGCTCCGACACCAAATATATTACCATACACGGATATGGTAAAATGGGTAATTGATGAGATAGACGTCTCAGACAAAACTTTCAAGAATAAAAGACAAGAGGTCATGGGGTATTTCTCACCAAACAATCTACAACTAATGTACCAGCTACCAGAGCCTCAAAAGCTCTATAACAAAGAGTTCCTTGAGCATTTCGCCAAAGAGAATGAGGACCCGTTGGACATTACACAGACCTGGAGGTCAAGCGGAGGCAAACTCAAATGAGATAAAACTGGTATGTACTCAATAGCATCCATCTCTCCCCCTCATAGTTTCGCAGCAGCAATGATGTGTAGGTTATTCGGTAGACCCAATAGCACCAAATTTTCTATGGAGTGGCTCCCGTTAATAGATGCAGCAGTTAATGCAACAATTATGAACTGGGAGAAATTCAATAAGAAGCTCCATACATACACAAATCTTAAGAAAACACCTGAACTGCAAACCCCCAACCACACCCAACATAAAGCAAATTAAAAAACAACAGAGGAAGGAGCTACAGGTACTCAAGATATTGAGATTATTCCTATTGTTCCTACTTTCGAAATTGTCTTGAGATTTGAAGAGATACCTCCATTAGATATATTCTATAGTACTACTCATAAGGTTGTAGTTAAAAGATAAAGGAAGAAAAGGAAACTAGACACCACTGTTGTTACAACTCTAGAAAATGAACCAATGGATATTGTATGGAAGGACACACCCATTGACCCATTAGAAAATCTCACAAAGTTGTCGCAGTTCATAGGAGCTTATGCCACAACAACCATCAATAAAGCGACGGAAGTTTGAATGTTGCTGAAGGAAAAGGAACATAAAATTATTCTGCTTGAACAACAATTAGCACAAGAAAAAACTAATCAACAGGTATAGCAACAAGTAACCCAGCTTCAAAATGAATTGGAGCAGGTGAGAGTGTAGCACCAGACCAACTTATCGGAAAAGGATTCAAAAATTCGTCAAATGCAAGCCATGGTGGAAAAATTCAGAGATTATCCGCAAATTGATGAATTCATCAAAGAAGCAGTCAGCCTCAATTCCCTATTAATGCAACAAGAAGAAATATTATGCCAGAAAATCTCGCAAATAAATCCTTACTACGAGACCAGTGATAAATTGACAAACCAAGTAATTGATATGAGGTTTGAGTACGAATAAATCCACAAAAAGGTTTCTAAATTTATCACCTGGCAAGAATCGGAGGATGGAAAAAACGCTGACCTACCAAAAGTGGAAGAGTCCCACAAAGATATTCTATTTACGGATTGGGATTCTCGGTTGAAACAGGCAGAAAGGGTGACAACGATAGGAGAAGGAGCATCAAGCAACATAATAGAAGTTGTAAATGAAAACCTTCATGGCGTCAATATTGTCAAAGAGTGTGTACTATTGTTGTCAAATAACTAGAGCAGCAATGGAAACAAACAACATAGGAAAAGGAAGAGACAATTAAACAGCTAACTAGTCTGAATTGGGAGACATATTGGCAGTTTCTAGTAAAACCACATAGCCAGTGGATGACTCTGCAATGTTTAACAACCTCTACACAAAAAATGATGCCAGCGTTGACAGATGCCATATTTGTTGGGCAGTTAAAATCTACAATCAGCCAGCCGCCTCACCTCAAGCCAATGATCAACATTTGCAACATCAGAGATCAAATTAGCATATTAACTTAGTTCAAGTTCAAAGGAGCTAGTCATTAGTTTTATTTTATTTTTAGTTTTATTTTTTCTCATTCTAAGGAAGGTTGTTTGAAACCTCCTCAACTATTTTTGTGATAATCTATTTTGAGGCAAGTATTTTAGTATTTAAACCCCTCTCATGCATTTAGAGAGGGGTCTGGAATTTTATCAAAAACTCTTTTTAAGACATTACACTTCTGTACTTTTTAGAAGGTTTTGATGAAATGAATGGAACAAGATCTATTTCTCTTTGAATATCTAGCATGCTCTACTAAAATGCACTTTTGTACTCTTAGAATGTGTTAGATTGAAGGGAATTGGGTCAATATTGCTGAAGCACATGAGCAGGACTTATCATATATGGTACTTTTATCGTATGATTATGTTTTATTTATGTATTAAGCAATACTCCTGCTATTTATTGTTTTATGTATGAAAGTCAGAATTATAGTTCTTCGTTATTGCACTTCTCTATGATGTTTTAGCTCTGATTCCATTTTGAATACATGAACGATTTTTATATGTGATAGATTTCTTTCAATTGTTTTGTCTAACTATTTATCCAAAACAATTATCATTAAACGATTTCATTTATTTTGGCAGTTGAATGATCTTTATTACCAATTGTTGTAAGACATCATTGTAGATCACATATCTTATTTTATTCCCGGGTATATTTATAGTTAGATAATGTTAGATTAAGATATATGCATGTGTTTAATAGTTAGATTAGATCATACTTAGTTGAATCATTTCCCGTGACATATTATATCATTCCATCAACATTATCAAATCAATCCTCTCTAGGAAACTGGTCCCATTATCCCCAGTCAGAGCCACTATACCAAACGGAAAAGGAGTTGCTTTCAAGGTCCGGACCGAGTGGTTATCCCCCATGTTGTCGCAATGAATTTCAAGGCTTCAACATTTTGGCACTAGAAGGAGGGCCTGACTATGAATGGCAAGCAAATCTAAATCAGAAATCCATTCTAAGAGTAAAACTCCCTCACCATCACCTCCAACTTCTCGGTCACAGTCCAAATCCCTAAATCTTAGGCGTGAAGTTGTGAAGAAATCCTTAGAATCCACTATTGTTTTTCCAAAGAAATCAGATCAATCTTCTTCTACAGAAACTCCTGAAGTTCAGTCTTTAATCCATAAATTTTAAGGGATTTCCTTGTCTCAAGAAGAATCTAAATTATCCCAAGCTAGTGTTTCTTCTCAGTTTCCTTCCTCTCAAAGGCTAACCAGATCACAGAGTGAAAAATTTAGGATTCCCCCATTTGAATTTCCTCTACCTCATCATCGAAGGAAAACTAAGAAAGCACAATCTGAAACTCATACTGAGGTTCTCTCATCATCACCTGAAACACCCTCATTCATTCCATCACCTTCCTCACAAGATCAATCATCCACCTCACAAATCCAGATCATGATTTACACTAGTACTAGAGCACAATCCTCCTCTACCCAATCACCTTCAAAAACCGGAACATCTACCTCTACACAGATACCCACAATGGCTCAAAGACCATGGAAAAATCCAGGAGTCGTTCAAATGGCAGGACCATTACATCCACTACCTGCGCATCCAGAAAATTGGTTGCCGAAATTCAACCCTGATGATGGTCTCCCTGCTAAAGAACACATAAATAACTTCATGTTGTCCATAAATCTGAATGCAATGGTAGAAGAAGATGTAGTTGTAAGATTATTCCCTTATACTTTACAAGGATCTGCAGGATCTGGTATTTTTCATTGCCATTTGGTTCCATTAATAGTTTGAAACGATCGATAACTACTCTTCTCAATGATCTCTCCAACATGAAAGTTGAACCTAGAGAACCAATTGAAGACTTCAATTCACATTTTAATAAGTTATTAAAAAAGATCCCAATGACATCCAAACCCAGTGATGAAGTTCAAAATGAATGGTACATTTCTGCTCTTCCCTCAAATGCAGTTATTTTTGTCGATAGGGCTGCCAAACCAACCTTGGCAGAAAATATGAAAGAATCCATAACTGTAGAAAAACGCATTTTAGATTTAGATAAGAAGAATGCATTAGAAGAAAGAAAATCCAAGAAGGTCACTTTCAGGGACGAATCCAAGAAGAAAGCACCTAAAGATCCTTTTGATCTTGAAGGTCCACAAAAAGTACTTAAACCATGTCCAATGAAATGGTCGATATTAAAAAGAAAGTAGCTGAGACTTCTTCAAGGAAAGCTTACAGACATTACAAAATAAATCCTTCCTCTGATCATAAATATCCAAATAGAATATCAAATGTTGAATCAGATGTGGAGGAGGAAGAAGTATCAACAACTGAAGAACAAATCGATGATGAAGAGGTGGTCAAATTATAAGGAATGTGGGATTTCATTCTTCATGTGTCAGACAATGAAGAACCACAAGAAGCATTCCCTGTCACAACCAGGAGCAGGAGCACTATTGATTTTCCACAAACAAATCAAAAACAGAAATCATCAACTCCAACTCTTAAAGATAAAGCAATAGGTAAAAAATCTTCTCCCAGATCCACTCAAATGACTCCTCCTCAATCAAATTCTTCACCTTGATCCAAAACCCTGCTAGTATCTGATGAAATGGAATACAACATCGTCGAAGATATGAAAAAGACTAGAGCTAGTATTACATTCCATGAGCTTATCAAATTAAAACATCAATAGAAGCTATTGCTCAAAGAACTAAAAGTAATCCCCACTTCTCCTCTTCCCGCTGCTGTAATCTCTCAGGCTGCTCAATAAATGGGTAGGCCTACTAGTACTTCATCAGACAAAATGAGTTCAACTGATATTGCTTTGACAGGTGGTAGATCTAAATCCCATACACCTCCATTTCTTTTGAATTTTGAAGTTTTCAATAAGAATTTGCATAATTGTTTAGTAGATTTTGGAGCTTCATCCAACACTCTACCAAAAATTGTTTGTGCAAAGTTGAATGTGGAACCCCAAAAATCTGTTCTTCGCATTGTGCAGTTAGATTGATCTCAAGTAGAAGTTATAAGAGAAATCAATCAGGTCACTATTAGACTCTCATCTAACTCGAAAGTATGTCAAGTGATTGACGTTCTTGTGGCCGATATCCCTAAATTCTATGGTTTAATCCTCAGTAGAGACTGGTCTAGAAAGCTTCATGGCTATTTTGCAATAGACTGGTCCCATATGTGGCTTCCTTATAATGGTAAGCCGAACCAAATAAGGGTCGAATGTGAGAAACAAAAAAAGTATATCGTCACAGAACTGGAGGGAGAAAATGAGCCCATCGCATATAGTAACAATATCATTGGAAATTATTCGGTTGAATCATTTCTAGGCAATTTTAATGCAAATACTTCACCCTTTTCGGAAACTTTCGTTACATCACAAGTTGAAAACTATTCTCAAACGGATTCTTCTAAATGTATCAATTTTGTAGATAAACTTGTAGTTGAGTCTTTATTTTGGAAATTATATTTTGATGGATCTAAATCTAATGATGGAGTTGGAGCAGGTTGCATATTGGTTAGCCCCAAAGGGGAAAAAACTATGTTAGCATGCAGACTTGAATTTGAATGCACAAATAACACTATTGAATATGAAGCATTAATTCAAGGGTTGTACAAATCCATTGGCCTTCAAATCAGATATCTTCAAGTATTTGGAGATTTAGAAATTGTAATTAAACAGGTGAGGAATATTATACACTGTTTCTCTGGACATTTGAAACATTATCAATCACTAGTCTAGGACCTCACCTCCCATTTTACAACATTTAACATTTCCTTGATTCCAAGACTTCAAAATGCAAGTGCCGATCTTTTGGCTAACATTGCATCCAAGCTTATTCCACCAGGATATTATAGTCCTAGTCGCTTTTCTATAGAATTAATTTTTAGGCCTTCTATTCCCGACAACATCACCAATTGCCGAGTTTTTAATAATGATCTAGATATCATAAATTTTCTAACATCTGATGGCTCTTATGATGACCAAATAATAAATGAAGATCAGCATGACAACCAGCTTAAGTAGGAAACAATAACAAATTCCATACCTAAATCTGTGGTTAATCTGGAAGATTTATATGATCTTAAGAACAGATTCAAGAAACCTACTAACTCAAAGCTTCAAATTTCAACTTTGAGGTTTGAATTAGTTAATCTTGGAACTGACCTTAAACCTCAAAATATTAATCTGGGACTCGGTCTTACATCTGATGAAAGACTAGCCTTTATTCATTTGTTAAAGAAATACAAAAATGTTTTTGCTTAGAACTATGAAGATCTTAAGACATATGATACTTCTATCATTCAGCATACCATTCCCATGATATCCGATGAAAATCCTGTACAACTGAAGTTGAGAAAGATTCACCTGAATTTAGAAAATGAGATCAAATCTGAATTGAATAAGCTTCTCAAAGCCAAAATAAATTTTTCTGTCAAGCATTCAAGGTGGGTTTCTAACCTTGTTCCACTCAAGAAAACGAATGGTGATATTTGAATATGTATAGACTTTTGCAGTCTCAACAAAGCTTGTCAGAAGGGCAACTTTCCATTGCCTCCTGTGGAACAGATACTACAATTAGTTGCAGGCTCAGAGCTAATGTCTTTTCTGGATGGATTTTCTCATTATAATTAGATTCTTGTACACCTAGATGATCGACTGAAGACCACATTTCGAACCAAATGGAGAACATATGCTTACCAAAAGATTCCATTTGGATTAATCAATGCTGGTGCAACATTTTAGAGAGCCATGGATATAGCTTTCAAAGGTTTGGTGAATAAATCAATGGTAATTTATTTAGATGACATAATTGTGTATTCAAAAAAGTGCAGTAATCATTTAAAGGATTTAAAACAAATCTTTGAACGTTGTCAGAGATATGGAATTTCTTTAAATCCCAAGAAATCTTCTTTGCTTTAAGTGAAGGAAAACTTCTTGGATTTATTGTATCTAAAGATGGTATTCACATTGATCTTGATAGGATAAAAGAAATTTTTGAAATCTCTTTACCTCATAATAAAAAATCCATGCAATCTTTCCTAGGTCAGATATATTTTGTCAAGAGATTTGTCCCCGACTTTTCACGAATTGTTCTACCCCTCCAATCTATGATTAATAAAAAATCTGTTTTTAAATGGGGACATACTGAACATGAAGCTTTTAACCTTATCAAACAAGCAATCATAAATGCTCCCTATTTAGCAACTCCGGATTTTTGTAATCATTTCATTTTATATACCTTTGCTTCTGAGACATCATATGCAGCTATATTGACACAGGTCAATGATGGCAAAGTCGAAGCACCAATTTCTTTCTATAGTTCCAATTTACAGGGAGGCTGAATTAAACTATTCAGATGTTGAAAAACAGGCTTTTGTTGTTTTCAAATCAATAAAATATTTCAGATCCTTTATTCTCAAAACTCACACTAAGGTAGCAGTTCCATTCTCAACAGTGAGAAATTTACTAATGCAAAGAGAAGTAGGTGAGAAAAGAGCAAATTGGGTAGCAACACTGCAAGAATATGACATTGAGATCAGACCAGCTAAAATTCTTAGAGGTAAAGGTTTTTGCATAATGTTAGTAGGAGCATCCAACTTACCAGCACTACAAGATTCAGGTGATGATATACAAATATGTGAGGTAAGCCTCAACAATACTAAATCTAAATATGCTGATATTATCTTTTATTTGAAGTATGGGTATGCCCCTACGCAACTCAGTTACAAAAGAAAAGGGGCTTTGAGGATAAAATCTAAGCAATATGAAATCATCAATGATGTTTTGTTTAGGAAGAATTATGATTCTATTTTACTTAGATGCCTTAAAAAATATGAGGCAGCAAAAGTTTTGCAAGAACTCCATGACGGACCAGTCAGTGGACATTTTGGAGGAGACACAACAACACATAAAATCTTGCATGTTGGCTATTATTGGCCAACCTTATTCAAAGATGCACACGAATATGTAAGGAAATGTAAAATTTGTCAAACAGTTGTTGGAAGACAAAGGAAACCCGCATTACCATTGCAGTCGGTCAACATTGAAAAACCATTTGAACAATGGGGACTGGACATAATAGGTGAGATCATTCCTCACTCTTCAAAGCAGCATAGATATATCCTTACAACAACTGATTACTTCACTAAATGGGTGGAAGAAATTCCACTTAAGGTAGCCAATTCTGAAAACATCATTGAATTTATTGACCAGTTTATTATTACCAGATTTGGTCTACCAACTTCCCTCATGTTTGACAATGCATCTTATTTCACAGGCAATGCTATGACAGAATTTTCTCTTAAAAGAGGTTTCAAACTTAAATATTCTACTAACTATTATCCTTAGGGAAATGGTTTGGTTGAATCTACAAATAAAAATCTCATAAGGATCATCAAATGAACTATTGATCAAAGTCAGAAAAACTAGCATAAATCTTTAACATTTGTTCTATGGGCAGATCGAATAACACAGAAAGCCTTAATAAGCACTTCTCCTTTTAATTTGGTCTATGGGAAAGAGGTTGTTCTCCCTACAAATGTAGTTATTCCCTCTCTAGCCTTGGTTCAATTTATTGAAGAAACTCCTTCCTCTTCTATGAAATTAAGGTAATCGCAAATCCTCAAACTCGAAGAAGAAAGAGACAAAGCCAAGATCATACATGCACATCATCAACAGTTAGTCAAATCTTCATTTGATGCAAATTATGTAAGTCCTAAATCCTTTCAACTTGAAGACCTTGTATTGAAGTGGGATAAAGCACACGAGGAAAAAGGTAAGCATACCAAATTCCAAATAATGTGTCTTGGCCCATTTCAGATTGCGGAACAAATCAGCCCATCAACTTTTCTATTGCAAGATTTATCAGGCAAGAGAGATTCTCTGCCTGTTAATGGGAAGATTTTGAAGAAATATTTTTCATAGAAGATAACCTCTTCTATCCCTTATACACTATTGCCTTTACTTTTTCTAGGAAAATAAAAGTTAAATAGTATTTACTTTTGGCCTTTCAATAAAAAATATCTTTTATATTTTGATTTTTCGCTTGTATAAGTAGAGATTGTTGAGAGGATAATTTTTGCATTTGAGACATAAACTAAGTTCTATTTTTCTGAAACTTGATTTTTTTCCACCAAAATCATTTATCCTTTGTGAAACCTCAAATTTATAAATAGACCTTTGTTCTACCATCAGTCAAGAAAAGTATCTTTAACAAAGCAAAGACTCTCTATAGCTAAGCACCTTTAACTCTACAATTGTCATCCAGAAAACCTTAAGGAGTCAATGATTCTCCCCATCTAGTAAACTTTTCTCTTTTAGAGTGTAATTCTAAAATATACTTAAACTTAAAGGATAAGAGGTCTCATCAAGAGTCGACTTACCATGTTCATAGGGAAATAATAAACTGACATTACCAATAATTCATATCAAAACAAGGCAATGACTTGAGATTATTTTAATCGAAATACAAGGGGTCTCATCAAGAGCCATTGTGTTCAGTTGAGTTACAACCATTGAATGGCATTGTCAATTTTTGCCACCAAACAAACACAATGACCTTTAAGTAGAAAAAAGAAAATTTTTAGAACAAAAATAAATTGTTTAAAAAGAAAGAAAAAAGAGTAAGTATATGAATCTGAGTTAATCTCTAAAAATTGCACTCTTGTCTGGATGGGATACTGAATCATTGATGGTTAAAAGGTAACCATGTCGAGGCTATGGATGCCTATTGGCAGCAGAGGTTCTACCTATGACAAATGATACATCTAAAAGCTAATCTGCAAGAGCCCACTACTTTATCTTTAAAACCAAGTAAAGACTATTGTAGACAAAGGAATTTTCATTTTGAAGAGGATATCAAGTGGATGGTAATTGGGTGGATTTTGTTTTCTTATTCATAGAAATGTTACTTATCTTATATTTCATGTAATTCCTATTTTCTAAACTATCTTTATTTTGGAAGTTTTAGAAGTTTCAAAAGACTATCAGAGATAACTGGTTCTTCCAGTGAATCGCCAATTGTTGTGTTGTTCAACAACCCCCCCATTTATTGATTTAATAGTTAATATTATATTAATAAATGGAGACCCTTTATTAAAAAATCCTCGAAGAAAAACTTAACACTTAAGCGCTTTCTTTTTAAATTTTTAGAAATAAATTAAGATATCAAGTCAAATCCCTTTAAGACTAGCAATCCTCATTTTTATCGCATATCGCTGGACCAAATGTGTCAAAGGTTAGTTAACAACCGAGATCTATGAATTGCGATGGAAGGGATCACTATAATAAACTAAGGATATCATTGAACATTCCATTTAAAGCTAATACTTAAGGCATTTCTTGTGATATGAAGCGCCTATCGCAATCGCATATCAGCTTTCATGAAAAACACAACTCACAAAGCCTGTTGGAATATACAAACTGCAATATTGCGATATAGAAAACCAATACTTATCGCATCGCGGCGCTTTACTTAAACGCCAATCTTGTGGATTACAAAATTTTGCGAAGTACGATAGAACCCGGACCCGATAAAAATAAATGTTATAAACTATAAGTTAAATCCAACTCTTAGTAAAAAGGCACTTTACGCAATAATTATTCATTTAGGTAGAATGCGCTCTAAACTACAAAAAGTATGCCACTCACCTCGCATCTCGCAAAATTCTAAACAACTCCGAAAAACACAAAACCAAAAATGCAATATTGCGATTTGCGATATTGCGATAATCTTATCGAAATCGCATCATTGGCATTTCACACTTTAAACTCGCCACCTTAAAGTTTTTCCTTTCTATTTGTGATGTGATAGTTTAAATGACTAATAAAGGCCATGATGAAAGATCTTAGTGCGTATTTAATAAGTTTAATGACATTTATGTTAAGAATGGCTCGATGTGATTTGATATCTTGTCATCTGCACTTTGAATAAAAGCTACTTTCTTGTCACCTTTCAAGGTTAACTGTATCATTTAATTCTCACTGTCATTTTTGCTTTGTGTCTATCCGATAACTTCCATTGCTCCATTTCAGGAAACCTCTGCAGAAAACATCATTGGAAAGAATGGCAAAGAAAGGAAAGGCGAATGCATCTGAGAAATCAGATATGATACCACTTTTCTCTAATACCACATGCAGCAAAGATGGAGGAACCACAACATGGGAAGCCATGTATAACCTGTTAGAAGAAGAGAAGCCCAGGCCACTGGTAACAAAGGCCATGGCTAATTCTCAGGAGTCATCTGACGCCTCTTATTTTGAAACAGCATGTTCATTCTTGCACCGAATAGCTGCGAGACCAAAGATATTACCATACATGGATATGGTAAAATGGGTAATTGATGAGGTAGACGTCTCAGACAGAACTTTCAAGAATAAAATACAAGAGTTCATGGGGTCTTTCTCACCAAACAATCTACGACTAATATACTAGTTACCAAAGCCTCAAAAGCTCTATAACAAAGAGTTCCTTAAGCATTTCGCCAAAGAGAATGAGGACCCATTGGAAGTTACACAGACCTGGAGGTCAAGCGAAGGCAAACTCAAATGAGATAAAACTGGTATGTACTCAATAGCATCCATCTCTCCCCCTCATAGTTTCATAGCAGCAATGATGTGTAGGTTATTCAGTAGACCCGATAGTATCAAATTTTCTATGGAGTGGCTACCATTAATAGATGCAGCAGTTAATGCAACAATTATGAACTGGGGTCAGATTTTATTAGACAATCTAAAAAAGTTCATTATGGAATATAGAAAGAAAAGAAGTGTTTCTTCAAGGATTTTTCCCCCTTTCTTTATGAGTGCTTTTGTTATGGACGCAATTTGTTTTTGTTCTCAGTTTCTGAATATGGGATGGAAGTGGAATGTACAGAACCTACTTCCCATCCATATATTCCATAAAATTTTGTGGGAATCTCAATTCCATCATCATATCTATAAAATCTGTCAGGGTGTTATGCTGCCTATTCATAAAGCAGCTTTTGATAGAACAACCCCTAGGTTTTCTAAAGAGGCCGAAGTAGATATCTTGCCAGTAGCTAGATGGTTCATGGAAGATACATTCACCTACATTAGAGTTTTTGGGAGCATTGCTTCTCCGCATGTCCTCCAATATTATGTCCCTGACAAACTATTAGCCAAAGAAATAGCTTACCAAACAGCAGGGGAGGGCGATTTAACCATAGGACTAAAAGAACAGAAGAAATCCATTTGGCCATCCTTCCCATTGAAATGTGATGCTTTCACACTACATTACTATGGAAATGCAATAAAAAAATGAAAGATTATTGTGTCTCTGAAATTGGCTACAACCCCAGGAAGGCAATACGACCCAAATCACATTGCTAAGGAATTTACTACTATGGTAAAAGTCAAACAATTCACCCGCAAAGAGGATGCCTTAGATGACCTCTTCCAACAAGCAGAAACATTTTCACAAGTTCTAAATATGGCATCATTATTGTTGATACCAGAAGATATTAATTATTTTCATGTGTATAGGAATAAGAGATTGTTAATGGTCCCATTGGACCTATTACAGATTGAACCAATAAGGGAACCAACTCCTAGCGTAAGATTGGATGGAAGTTCCAAAGAAAATTTTGAAGAAGAAACCCAAGAGAAGTCGACTTATGAGTCAGAGCACTTAGAACAAAAATCTCAAAATGGAGGAGGAAACACAAATAAAGAGTCTGAGAAAGATACAACTGGAAGTATAGAGGAAACGGTCAAACAGAGCTTGGCAAAAAAACAGGCAGAGGTTGCTTCTACTTCATCTCAATTAGGTAAGTGTTATAGCCATATTTGGGCACTACAACCCCAATCACATATGTCCATAAACCAAGGGCTATCAAACCCCTAAAAGTGTTGTTTCATACCCTAAAGGATCAAGGTCAACTGATTACATCATTTCCCAGAAGTTCTCCCTGAAAAACTACTCAGAACTGGTCAAAACTGGACCATCTCACTTGCTCCATGGCCAGGGTGCGATGCATCTCACCTTGTACACATGGGAGGTTCGATGCATACTGAAAAGGCCTTCTATATGGTGCGATGAGCGAGAAAGGACAAATGGCAGAGACTTCTAAGTGGATGATCATGGAATCTTCCAGAAACTTCTCATATGACACTTGCCTCTCTGAATTCGCACAGGGATGAGTAAGAGATCAAAGAAATCTCCAAGTGGAACCAAGAACTTTCAGTGAAATGACACTAATAAAAATCCCAGAAGCTGACTCACTCTTCTGCAAACATCTATATATGGATCCCTCATCCTAGAGATCCACGGGGCTAGAATTTTGTAATTTGCAAGGAAGTGTTGTTGATTTCTCTTTGAAGACATTGTTGGGTGATCTTGCTTTGTACGAGGTGAAGAGGACTTTCATGTTGGGAGGATGATGCTGGATCAGACAGCTTGGTTGTAATCCTCTCTTCTACTACTTATATCAATAAAGTTATTTGAGTTTTCCTCCATATGCTTGTATATCTCTGAATCTTGTTTATGTATGCATTTATATGGTTAATGTACATTTGATCCTACATTATTTATGGTTATAGATCTCTATGCTTTGATGGTATTTTTCTGCCTTGACTCTATAGGTGTTCTTTGAAGTGGGACAAGTGAGAAAGGAGTGGCGAAAGCTTCATCAAGGGAGAGAGGAAACAAGCAAGGAGACTAGCGAAAGACTAAGGTTGGTGCTCTCTACTTTTGTCTCATCTATCTCTCATAAAGGAAAACACAAGTAACTTTAATCTGTTTGTTTCTAAGATAGCTACTTGTCTTAGTGGGACTAGCAGCTCTGAATGGACATTAGTTTTCCTGATAACAAAATGGCGACCATACTGGGGAATGAATAGTTTGTTTGTTTCGTTATTGTTGTTTGCTTTATAAACCACAGACGGAGCCTGAAGTCAAGCCAGCTAGCCTTCAAACTGCTTTTGCTATGCAACTGCAAAGTAGATCAACGTTGCTTTAGTCAATCTCCAGGTTGGTTTATGAACTGAACATCTAGCTTGCAAACATCCTAAGTGCCCTAGTGGTAGCTCAAATAACCTCATTAGATCAGCCCTATACTTTGTGTTTACTGACAATCATTAGCTCAGCCTAAATCCCTGAACTTAGCTGCAAATTGTGAGTGAAAACCAAGCACAGTCTCATCCCTGGACCATTGCACTGTCTCTTCTAGGAAATCTAGATGCATCGCACCTCCCGTGTGTTGCAGGTGAGATGCATCCCTGTTTCCCTATGTTACATGTGCGATGATTGAATGAGACTGTTTCTGCCTCCAGATTTTTGTTTTTTCTTCATTGTCTTCAGCTCTATTCAGTAGTTTTGTTGTCTATGATCAGTATATCTTTGTTGAAACCATCTTCCTTTGCATTATTCAGCCTCCATCAGAAGGAATTGTGAATTTTTTTAATGTATTTTTCATCATTTACAGTTCTCCTTTGCAAATAGTAGCTTAATCGAACTGTTGTCTTTTGATTTGAAAGTGTCGCAAGTGTCATTTTCAGTCAAGAAAAAGAGTGTTACAAAGCATTCCTCTTTTAGATAGTCGATTACACTTTTGCCATTGTATTTGATTTGAATCATTAGTATTTCAAGTGTCGAAAGAAATTTTAAATTCGAAATCACAAAGTGTCATCTTGGCTTTACTTTCATTTTTTGAAAAGAAAATTTTTAGTATTGTCGCTTTGAAAAAAGATAGTTCAGATCTATACTTTGTTTTCTTTTTGTCATTCTCACATTAAGGAAACTGAAAAACAATGCATGCATGTGAATTTGCATTAAGGTTGCATGCTAAAGTTGATTTAGGAAAAGTGCATCTAGTGTGTGCTCTCTGCTCTATGTTGAAAGAATTTCGTCTCTCTTTCCTTAGTAGCTAGGATTTTCATTGTAAAAAAGAAAATAAACGACTGTTTATCATCTTAGATTGCCTATTTAGGAATTGTATATCTACATCACATGGTGAACCTTAAAGGAAAACTTCTTAAGAAAGATCAACTGTAAAATAAACTTCAATGAACATAAAAACGCTTTGGAACCTAACGCACAACATTTAGAAGTCTAGGCTAGAGGCGTATTCCGGCGTCGTAAAGCCTGGTAACTATCGCTTTCATCATAGGTTGGGTGATTCCTCCTCTTTGAGACAACAAGTGCTAGTACGGACTTGTGCTCCCATGTACCGTCGAGTATAAATTGGGAGATCACAATAGGCTACATCCTTTATCCTTAGGAAGCCATGTCTGTCGCCCTATTAATCGCAATGCACTGAACATTGTTGACCTAGGTTGTCATTGATGTCAATATGGAAATATTCTGGATACTAAAGGATGACATGGAGCCAAGGGGAAGTAGAGCAGATTCATGAAGAGACAGAGCAAGAGAGGCATTCATATATGCAAGGAGGTCTCTGAAAGACACTGCCAAGCCAGAGGAGCCACATTGGACTAAGAGGAGCTGCAGGAGGAACCATATAGCAAGGAGGCATATCAGAGTCATCGGGAGCCATCGGAAGAGCAATGGATGCATTTAATAGCAAACAGAGGACGCAGAGAGCCATCAAAGCAAACAGGAGTAGACAAAGCCACCTGAGGAGCAGATGGAGACGAGAGGAGCTAACAGAGCACGAAGCACCACCATCAGAGCCATAGAGGAAGCAGATAGAGCTAGAGGAGCCAAGAGGAGCACACAAGAGGAGCCAAGAGGAGCCAAGTGGAGCACACAGAGTGTTGTAACACTATCCACGGCATAAACATGCATATGGCGGCAAAGACATGTATATGCATTTAACGCAAATAGAGCTATCGGAGGCGAAAGACTTAGACTCATATGCAAATACATTGACGGAGCAAAAAAGGCAAAGTTTATATTGTATGAGCAGAATACATTATCAGAGGAGAAAACCCATATACATATGCTTTAACACTATCGGTGGGCACATATTAAAAAGTTGGAGGAAAGTTGCTGAAACACCAATTTCTCCCTGGCTAAAACACCGGTACTTGTAAAAAGTTGCCGATACACCAGTTTCGGCGTTGTTGAAACACCAATTTCAGTGTTGTTGCAACACATCCGCGACGACATTATACTTTCATGACACCATCAATCGAAGGTAATCATGAGGAAGATAAAGCGAATGGAGGAGGGAAGCCGGAAGGTCGAGTGAGTGTTGAGGAAGTCGAAGCTCAAGCGAGCGAGGAGGAAGCCAAAGAGCCATTGAGTAAGCGGAAACGAATGGACAAAGGCATGAAAATGTATAAAATAGTAAAAATAGAGAACTGTTGTTGCTGCTGTTTTTGCTGCTGTTGTTGCTGTTGCTGTTGTTGCTATTGTTGCTGTTGTTGTTACTGTTGTTGTTGTTGTTGCTGTTGCTGTTGCTGTTGTTGTTGTTGCTGCTGTTGCTGTTGCTGTTGTTACTGTTGCTGTTGTTACTGTTGCTGTTGTTGTTGTTGTTGTTGTTGATGTTGCTGCTATTGCAGTTGTTGTTGTGGTTGCAGTTGGTGCTGTGAAGAATCAGAATGTGAGATAGCAGAAGCAGCAGAGGTGGTTAAGCGTTGTATGAAGTTGCTGGTGAACGTTGGTGAAGACTGCTACAGCTGTTGAACGTTGCTGAAATACGCTGGAGGAAATAGAGGTCGTGTGAGGGTCCAACAAAACAGAAAGAGGGTGCAGCAGAACATAAAGAGGGATGAAGGACCAACAGAACAATAGGCAGTCGAAGGGGAGAAATAGCCAACAGAGAAATAGTCATGCTGAAGCATTCACTGTGACAATGAGAACATAAGCTTGAACAGAAAATTGTTCTTTATATAGAGTTTAGTGCAGCTAACAGAAGACTGACTAAAGCTGTGTGAAGACATTATCAGAGAGCAAAATGGCTATTGGAGACTATGTGTGGGCAGTGTGCAGAGTTGTAAAGACTCATTCATAAGAAGACTAGTTGTCATTGATACTGTAGCTTGGAGACTACAGTGAAGCTGTAAATAGACAGAACTCAACAGAGAATAGTTCTGAGAGCAGAAGGATTGGAGTCCTTGGGGCTGGTGCCTCAGAAGTGAGAAGGATTGGAGTTCTTGGGCTGGTGCCTCAGAAGTAAGTAGGATTGGAGTCCTTGGGGTTGATGCCTCATAAATAGGAAGGATTGAAGTCCTTGGGAGTTTGTTCTCCTAAGTCCAAGATTGGTGTCTTGGCGAAATAGAGTAGGTGCTTTGGAGGTTGGAGCCTCACCAAAGTCCAAGTTGGAGCTTGGTAATTGATTGTAACCATCTATATATTGTATCTATTTTACTGCACAGTTTATATTAGTAAAAGCATTTATTCTTGCTGTTCATCTTGTGTTTTGAATATATATGTTTTAACTGGTAAAACAATAGTGGGAAAAAGAAATACGGATTCACCCCCCCCTCTCAATATTTCCAAAAATTGGTATCAGAGCAGGTACCTTCATTCAAAGCTTAACAGCTTGAAGGTCGACATTTCGAACACGAATGGCGAGGTCAAGGAAGAAAGTCTCCAATCCTCCTAAGGATGTGTCTCCCTCTACTACTAAAATAGAAGACAATCAATTTGATGAGGCTCCAAGGCTCAATGGGAACTTTAATATATGGGATGCAAGAATGAGAAATTTCTTACAGACTCAAGGCATTGAAATCTGGAAATTAGTGATTGTTGATAGCAGGATGGATGAAGAATCCAAGAAGTACAATGCAAAAGCAATGAAGGCAATCTTGAATGGGCTACCTGATTCTGTAAAGAACAATCTAGGAAAATATTCATCAACAAAAGATATATGGGACAAACTTCATGATCTTCACTCAAAAGGAGCATTGATCATGACCATCAATCAAGAAGGAGATCCTGAACCCATCATAGAAGCTAAAAATGAGAATGATGACATCAAGGCTAAAGCAGACCTAGAAGATGAAGAGAATGAAAAAGACTTTGTAGAAGAACTCCTCGCTCAACTTATGACTGCCATGGAAGAGATTAACAATTTGAAAAAGGAAAATGAGGCACTTAAGAAGATAGCTCCAATTGGTGACCAAGATCAAACAAGAAAGAAAGTTGACCTCATCAAGCTTCAAGTACAAGAAAGGGATGAAGAGCTTGCCAAGCTTAAGAAGGAATATCATCAAAGCAAAAGAAAGCATCATGAAGAAGTCATATCCATGACAAATCAATTGGACAAAGCAAAGAAGCAGGAAGATATCTTGTCAAGCCAACTTGAACAAAGGAACAAGAGCTTGAGCAAACTTGAAGAAGAGATTGGTCTGTACAAGGTAGAGGTTTCCTCCCTTAAGTCTCAATTACAAGAAGCCAGGAAACAGGCACAAGGAGCTGAGAAGAGAATGGAGAGCAGTCAAGCAAAGAATGAAGAAATCTTCAAAATGAAATCAGATATCATCTCCCTTAAAATAGAAGCAGATGAAGCTACTCGTATCAAGGAAGAAACTAAGGAAAAACTTGCTAAGAAGAATATTGAGTGTGAAAGATTGGAAGAAGAGATTGTCTTCCTCAAAACAAAGGTTGAAGGGATGAACAAAATCTTGAAGAGCTCTCAAGCCTTGGATGACATGCTCAGCTATCACAGATTTCCTTCTGATAAATCAGGTCTCGGATATGTAGGTGATGAAAATGCTTTAAACAAAAGAGACGTGAAGAAGCCAGAAAGAAATGGTGATGCTCCCAACTCCAGCAAAGGCAAGGAGAAAAATCAAGGCTGCAATAGAATAAATCCTCCTCCAAGAAGAAAACCAGCTCCAAGAAGAAATGTAGATGATGTCAAAGATGCGAGAGGCAATGGTTATCATCAAAGGATATCAAGGCAGAAAGGCTTCAAAAGTACATCAAGGAAATCCCCATCTCCCAGGTACCAAAGTTCATTTTTTGGTTATTGTTATTCTTGTACAAACTTTGGTCACATGGCAAAAGACTGTAAAGCATATCATAGAGATAAATGTTATGGTGCCCGACCATTCCATAGAGATAGATATTATAGTCCCCAACAATCTACAAGAAACAACTTTGCAAGAAGAAATCACGAATTCTTATTCATGAAAAATGTAGAATGCTTCAAGTGTCATAACATTGGTCAAATGGCACGTGATTGTAACTTAACGTGGGCTCTTACACAAGCTAGAACCATGCAAAAGAAGAAAGTTACACAAGTATGGAGAAGGAAGGAAATACAGTTCGAAAGTCCCTTGAGCTCTCCAACCAATCTAAGAATTTTATGAGAAGACTCTGCCAAAAGAGATGATGCATACAATTAGGGGGAGCCTGTGATTCTTGATCATTATTGTTGAAGCTATTAGTGAAAGGGTCTTGATGAAATCCTTGCTGAACTATATTAACAGTCATTCTTTGATAAAGATCATTTCTCAGGGGTACTCCATTGAAGAATATGATCCTGTAACCATTCTTTGGACTGTTGTTAAAGAAATAGGGCAAACAACCATGGTGTTGTTATCATAGAAGTTTATGTATTAACTCAGGAATTAAATGTGAGAACAGATAAATTCTAGACACTGATATAGGTAGTCTTCAAACAAACAGATACATCTGGAATGGAGTCTGAAGTAAGAGCAGCTGGCAACATATAACAAACTGAAGCATTGCAAAAGATGCAGTTCAGCAATTGTATTTAAAAGACAGTCACAGATTGGATATCTGAATCTGCAATGATATGTACAAGAACACAAGGAAAAGATGGCTCATAGGAAGGAGAATGTTGTGCAGTCAAGCATAACTTAAGCTGATACAAATTACTTAAGAAATATAGCAACAGTAAGGCACAACCCCTCACATTTTTGTCCAAATGCAATGATAATTGAATAGTAGATGGCAGTGACTTAAGAAGAAGCACAGAGACACAAAGGAACTCAGATCTGAAAAAAGATAGCAAGAAATACAATCTTAGGGGCATTTTTCTCTTGATTCAGACTATGAAAGGACAACAATATTACTTGTGGAGACATGAATATGGATTGAAGCATGAAAGCCTTGACTTGGACACTTGGTGTATGGTCGTTTGCAATCTAAATGAAAGCATTAAAGTAGAGCATCTTAAGCATTGTTGAAGCCATGATAAAGCAGTTCTGAAACATGAAGAGGAAATAATGTGCAAATTGATGATAAAATATCAATTCCTCTATCTTGAGTAAAAAGAAGAAGAGCATTATGACAGGGGGAGTCCCAGAGCACTCCTTTGCCATTGATGTCAAAGGGGGAGAGAAGAAGAATATTGCCATCAATAACAAAGGGGGAGATTGTTGACCTAGGTTGTCATTGATGTCAATATGGCAATATTCTGGATACTAAAGGATGACATGAAGCCAAGGGGAAGCAGAACAGATTCATGAAGAGATAGAGCAAGAGAGGCATTCATATATGCAAGGAGGTCTTTGAAAGACACTGCCAAGCCAGAGGAGCCACATTGGACTAAGAGGAGCTGCAGGAGGAACCATATAGCAAGGAGGCATATCAGAGTCATCAGGAGCCATCGGAGGAGCAATGGATGCGTTTAACAGCAAACAGAGGACGCAGAGAGCCATCAGAGCAAACAGGAGCAGACAGAGCCACCAGAGGAGCAGATGGAGACGAGAGGAGCTAACAGAGCACGAAGCACCACCATCGGAGCCATAGAGGAAGCAGACAGAGCTAGAGGAGCCAAGAGGAGCACACAAGAGGAGCCAAGAGGAGCCAAGTGGAGCACACAGAGTGTTGTAACACTATCCATGGCATAAACATGCATATGGCGGCAAAGACATGTATATGCATTTAACGCAAATAGAGCTATTGGAGGCGAAAGACTTAGACTCATATGCAAATACACTGACGGAGTGAAAAAGGCAGAGTTTATATTGTATGAGCAGAATACATTATCGGAGGAGAAAACCCATATACATATTCTTTAACACTATCGGTGGGCACATATTAAAAAGTTGGAGGAAAGTTGCTGAAACACCAATTTCTTCGTTGCTAAAACACCGGTACATGTAAAAAGTTGCCGATACACCAGTTTCGACGTTGCTGAAACACCAATTTCGGCGTTGCTGCAACACCTCCGCGACGACATTATATTTTTGTGACACCATCAATCGAAGGTAATCATGAGGGAGATAAAGCGAATGGAGGAGGGAAGCCAGAAGGTCGAGCGAGTGTTGAGGAAGTCGAATCTCAAGCGAGCGAGGAGGAAGCCAAAGAGCCATTGAGTAAGCGGAAACGAATGGACAAAGGCATGAAAATGTATAAAACAGTAAAAACAGAGAACTGTTGTTGTTGTTGCTACTGTTGTTGCTGCTGCTGTTGCTGTTGCTGCTGCTGCTGTTGCTGTTGTTGCTGTTGTTGCTGTTGTTGTTGTTGATGTTGCTGCTATTGCAGTTGTTGTTGTGGTTGCGGTTGGTGCTATGAAGAATCATAATGTGAGATAGCAGAAGCAGCAGAGGTGGTTAAGCATTGTATGAAGTTGCTGGTGAACGCTAGTGAAGACTGCTACAGCTGTTGAACGTTGTTGAAATACGCTGGAGGAAATAGAGGCCGTGTGAGGGTCCAACAGAACAGAAAGAGGGTGCAGCAGAACATAAAGAGGGATGAAGGGCCAACAGAACAGTAGGCAGTCGAAGGGGAGAAACAGCCAGCGGAGAAACAGTCATGCTGAAGCATTCACTGTGACAATGAGAACATAAGCTTGAACAGAAAATTGTTCTTTATACAGAGTTTAGTGCACCTAACAGAAGACTGACTAAAGTTGTGTGAAGACATTATCAGAGAGCAAAATGGCTATTGTAGACTATGTGTGGGAAGTGTGTAGAGTTGTAAAGACTCATTCATAAGAAGACTGGTTGTCATTGATACTGTAGCTTGGAGACTACAATGAAGCTGTAAATAGACAGAACTCAGCAGAGAAGAGTTCTGAGAGCAGAAGGATTGGAGTCCTTGGGGCTAGTGCCTCAGAGGTGAGAAGGATTGGAGTTCTTGGGCTGGTGCCTCATAAGTAAGTAGGATTGGAGTCCTTGGGGTTGATGCCTCAGAAATAGGAAGGATTGAAGTCCTTGGGAGTTTGTTCTCCTAATTCCAAGATTGGTGTCTTGGCGAAATAGAGTTGGTGCTCTGGAGGTTGGAGCCTCACCAAAGTCCAAGTTGGAGCTTGGCAATTAATTGTAACCATCTATATATTGTATCTATTTTACTGCACAGTTTATATTAATAAAATCATTTATTCTTGTTGTTCATCTTGTGTTCTGAATATATATGTTTTAACTGGTAAAACAATAGTGGGAAAAATAAATATTGATTCACCCCCCCTCTCAGTATTTCCAACAAACACAGCATTTGGGAAGATTGACTGCCATACCATAAAATGTATTCTGCAGTTTTGCGATTGGTTTGGTAATCCCTCTATCTAGATTTCCAGAGTAGTCACTTTCATTCCTTTTCAGACTCCTTAAAAGAAAAGGTCCATCTGAGCACTTGTCGCTTCAGGCTCATTAAAAATCGAAAGCGACTAGAATCATATTTAGCTTTTTCTCAACTCTTAAAAATTGAAAAAGCAAGTTGTGTCAAAGCATCATAAAATTCATTTAATTCGGAATAACATTTTCCCCTTTTTTATTTTGAGTTGATCAAGTAATCCGAAATTGTGGAAGAAAGTCAATCAAAACCCCGTCGTTCGCAGAGACTAACGAGTCAACCATCTTTGACTCTAGAAACGAAACCATTTCGGGCCAAGCGATCTCATTTAACTGGGTCAAAGTCTCCTGGTCTGTTTGAAACTTGTGTTTCAACATCCTCAGAAACTCCAGTTACTCCAACTATTTATGGTATCCCTGCCTCTACAGAAAAAGTTCCACAGTTACAAGAGGACACTAGAATTGGTCCTACTGTAATGGTAAACACATCTATTCCTGAACCAGTTCCATCTAGGATAGATTCGGAAGGTTTTAACCCTCCAACATCTGTCGTTGTAGAGTGTGTACCTTCTTCGGCACCAGAAATATTTTACGAACCTGACGGTCTGCCTCTTCCACCTGGACTGATTGCAATAGAAGACATTGTGGAGGATATTCCATCCAGTACCCCACTACATTTTGGAACTGGGATCCACCTATATCCTTCTAATTCAGAAGATAGTCAACCTTCATCGCAAGTTCCTATAGAATCGCTAGGAAGTCTTTTGGATAGACTCAATATGTCTGAACAACCATTGACATCTAGGACTGTGTCATCCGATACAGCAGTAGCAGAACTTCCTGCCACTACTTCGACAATGTTCACTGGTGTACCATCTATCCCAACTAGCTCTCAACCGCTAGATGGAGTCCACCCAGGGACTGTTTCGACAGTATGGTCTATTCCCATTTGTTCGTCCGGAATAATATCTGGAATTTCTTATGTTGAGTCTCAGTAAATTGATCCTCCACAACAGTATCAATTTGGGTAGTCTAATCTACAAAGACCAATTTTTCCTTTGAACACTAGATTTCCGCCATATGGGGGTAGTATGCCTTTTCATTGTTCCCTCCAGGAGAATAACCATATGAGAGTTCACAACAGAATTCAGGTCAAGCTGGAATTTCATCCAGTGGTTGGGTGCCAATACTGCCTCAACAGCCAAGAGTTGTGTATTGAATGCAAACAAATCTACCATGTCAAATATTCCCACTACGCCAGCTATTGTAACGATGTCACATGTACAGGCGCTACCTATTGTATGTCAGCCTCAAGTCTCTCAGGTCGTAATACAACAGCCTTGTGTCTCAACGACTCAACCACAATCGTCGACTAGTGGCTCCTTAACTGAAGCGACTTAGTCTCAAACGGGCACTATCACCCCTCATCTTGGTCAAGCATCTAGTATTGGGAAATAGCAAATGGCTTCACAACCATGGCTAGTGCAATATCAACAATCGCAATTCCAGCAACCTTACCGAGGACCTGAGCAACAAAGCTTTGCGTGTAATGGGCAACCGTATATTCAAAACAGTCACCATCAATCATATCATAATGGTTATGCCCATCAACCTTATCAAAGTTATCAGCATCAAATACATTATGCTGGTATGCAAAGACCCACTGCTCAGGTGATCCCATCTTATCTTGGGTACGCTTCGCCAAACCTGAATCAACAGTTGCCTTTAGTCGCAACGTTGGAATTACCAGATCTGAATCGGCTAACAAATGACCCAATTGCTTACACCCTTTGGTGGCTGGCGATTCCTCATAAACTTCCGTCAAATATTCCTAAATTCAGTGGAAATCCAAGTGAAGATCCATCGAATCATGTGATGACCTTTCATTTGTGGTGTTCGTCCAACACTCTCAATAATGATTCGATTAGGCTTCGCCTCTTTCAGTGAACGTTAACTAGTCTGGCAGAAAAATGGTACATCGAATTGCCTAGAGCTTCATTCGATAACTTCAGTGCCCTTGCCACAACCTTTTTAACCCATTTTCAGTTACCCATAAGGTACGAAATAGGAATGGAGCTTCTTACCAATTTTAAGCAGACGATAGCCACTCACATATCTGATCATATTCATGAGTGGTGATGTCGTCGCCGAATGGTAAAAACATATGTTCCTAATCAACTGCTAGCTGAATGGTTTATTAAGTCATTATTACCTTCTATTACAGAAGATGTGGCTAAAGGGGGGGTTGTCACTAAAGAGCAAGTCATTACTCGTGCGCAATATCTAGACTTGATTTATACTCAGTCTGGCATGCTCTACGACAAAATCCCTGATGCTCCTAGACCAGAGTTTTCTGTTCCTCCTCCTCCTAAATCAAACAAAGACTCTCATGCCAGCGATGGCGTGATAGGTACAACCAGCACAAAAACCGCCAAGGCTACATCTAAGAAATCCCATACAGTTTCTGGTCAAAATTCAAATGAAGAACTTCTTGCCTCGGAGGTTAATGCTGTGTCGACTGACAAAGGCAAAGAACCAAAGCAGTCAGGGGGCAAGAAGAAAGGGAAAAGAAAAAAGAAGAAACAGGACGATTTGACTCCTGAGAAATCTTCTGGAAACCCTACTGGGCAAAAGAAACCTCGTTATCCATGTTACATATGCGACGACGAGCATTTCACGAAAGATTGTCCACATAAAGCTAAGGTTATGAAATTTTTAAAAACTTCAAATACCCCAGCAGTGTTGACTAATCCATTTCCAAGCCCAGAAACAAACCTGGTTGCTATCGATCTTACTTCCCCATCCCAAGTGCTTATGCTATATATCTCGAAACAGAAAAATGATGCTTTGATATCGACAAGGAATAAAGATTATGGGAATCCACAGTCGTCGAACAGCAAGGCTATAGATCAACCCGGTAGTTCGAAAACAACTTCACCAGAAGTTGTTCCACCAATCATTCCTGAATTAACAATAAAACTGCCTAAGGGAGTAGTACATAAATCGGCGTTTAATCCTCGTGCTTGAGCAGCACATAATTATAATATAGTGGAGGATCTGGCCCAATCACCATCCGCTATGTCGACACTTGAAGTACTGCAGAATTGCCCCTCCCAAAAGCAGGTTTTGTTATCAGTGATAGGTGGGATTGATCCAACAGATTCCAATCTACTGGCCTTTAATCATAAAGGATATGAACCTCAGTTACTGGCCCAACTCGCTTTCCTCATCCAAGTGAAAGCCCTCAACAAAACTGTTCATCGAACAATTATTGATGAGGGGGCATCTACCTGTATTACGTTAATGAGTTGCTGGAAAACTTTAGGCTCTCCACCCTTGTCACAATCATCAACAACATTAAAAGCGTGCGATGGAAGAACATAAACACCATATGGGATATTAAGTAACTTGCAAGTTGAACTAGGGGGCAAGACAATAGAAATTGAAGTTGAGGTCATTGATGGAAACCTTGATTACAATATCTTGCTAGGAAGGCCCTGGATTTATGCTATGGTTGCTGTTGTGTCAACATATTTTAGAAAGATTGCATTTCCCTTCCAAGGTGGAATTACAATCGTTGACCAACTAACCTTTTTCCCCAACAGTTTCCAAGTTACCGAAAGCATTCCGTTGATCCATGGAAGCTCTCAATCACTTCAAAATATCAGAGTAGGTCTCCTAAAAGACCCTTTCTTAATGGGTACTTTTTCCCTCCCACCTCCAAGTAATCTGACAGAAGTGACCACATTGGAAACCTGTCATATGATATCTTCTACATCATCAAAGATTAAGAAGAACTCTGAACATTTTGATCGTGTGGATCATCGCGAGGTATTGCCCCCAAGCCCTACCATACCTACATCGTCTAACGATCAACTCAGTGATGTTGTATATCATGTACTGGGGACATTGGAACCAGATCTTTCCTTCATGACCCCTTATGAGTTGTGATCAAAGGTTGCTAAAGGATAGTTCGTTGACTGGTGTCAACCTCATTAAAAAATGAAACCAAGGATCTGAGCATAATTCCTTGTCTTGTGTCAAGCTCGTTAAAAAATGAAACAAGGCTGAGCAAAGTTCCAAGTCGAGTCTTTCACTTGATCTCGTAAAGGAACCTTCATTCCATCCACCTAATTACCGCGAGTAGTCTGGTGAATGTAACGAAGCTTAGGGGGCATGCACCCTTGTCTATTTTGCGAACAAACCTAGATGTAGAGATAAGTTTCCCTGTAAGTTATGTGATCGGTCCAAGTGACCTTTCACCTTTGTCTATTTGGCAGACAAAGTGCAGGAAGTGTTTTGTCTAAGTATTGATAGAAAATCATCTTGCTTAACCACAGTAAGTTTCTGTATGGTTACTGAAGACTTTCTTTTATGTTGGGGGCATGCAAACCTTTTTATACAAGCAAAAATGACCAATCTCATTTTTAGCTTTTTAGCATTTTTAGCTTTTTAGCATTATAGTTTAGTCGTTCCTAGCTTACATAAAAAGGAACATGAGCAGTTTTACGCGAAGTTCAAGCATGTTAAAAAATAAACCTAGCAATGAGCAAATGTTCCCCCAAGGTTTAAGCTCATTAAAAAATGAACCCACCTTGGGTAAATAACCATTGCGATTGCATAATTATCAGCTTTTGAACCTTGTTCGTGCTCTTACCATCACCTCCACTCTTTTTTAGCCGATCATATGCCTCCATTTGATTGTTTACCCCTTTTGAGGAATAGTTGCGACGAATGATTCTATTAGCCACCTTCTTTACACTACCGTGATTGAAAAGTTCCAAACCTTACCTGGAACCAGTTTCTATCCAAAAACATCACTCGTTCCTCAAAAAATGAGTCTCCTTTAAGCTCTTTTCATCTGACTCATAAAATATGAAAAGATTGCTGAGCAATTGGCCTCTCCAGCTCATTAAAGTGATTGGAAGTGCCATCCCTCCTCTAGATTTTAA
Source organism: Pinus tabuliformis (assembly GCA_031772625.1). NCBI lineage: Eukaryota > Viridiplantae > Streptophyta > Pinopsida > Pinales > Pinaceae > Pinus > Pinus tabuliformis. The sequence goes on along the minus strand of CM062814.1, from coordinate 437,165,971 downwards.
TCTTTTTGGACCTGAGGGATCATTACACAAAAAGATCGAGCGCTTGTCTTGTTCGGCTCGTTAAAACTATCGAAAAGTCATCCCTTTCGTATTATTTTACACTTTTTCGGACTTAAGGGATTACATTACAAAAAAATACCACTGGAGTTGCCTTCACGTCTCTTTTTAGACTCTCTAAAATTGAGAAGGACCGAGTTATCTTTGTCTTTAAACTTGTTAAAACAATAGCGACAAACTTGTCCATGCAGACAAGAGAGAGTTTCACTGTCGCTAGGCTCATTAAAACATAGTGACAGGTTTTCCCGAGGGCAAATTATAGAACAAGCATATGTTATCCTCCTCAAGCTTGACAAAAATAAAGAGGTACTCATCAGCAATGACTGGGGAAAAAGGGGAAGAAAAATTGAATAGTTTCATTGGTAGCAGGTCACTCTTGAACATGGCACTTTCACTCTGTCACCATGATTGAGTCGGGTTGGGTTATTCCGTTCACCAGTCATATCACCATTGGTCCACCGTACCATCCACCTTGGGGTTAACGCTACCAATCCATTTCAGTGTTGCCGGTATGTTCTATTATCACTCAGGTTTTCCCAAAAGTTGTAAGAAAGGGAAGGATGCCGAGGTAACCACAGACCAATCTTTTAGATACAGAATCTAGCCAATATATATCCAGAGAGGGCTCTCTCTTTATGATTTAGCTTTGTTTTTAAAGGTGTTAGGCTAGTTATGAAGTTCAAGGGTTTTTGTTGAGTTTGGGTGGTGAGATTTAATAGAACAGAGCGGCAAAACAGAGTAGTTCAGTCCATTGGGCTAATGGAGTCAAAGAATATGGCTTTCTGGATTTGGTTTCTTAACAGAGGATGGCTTCACAGAGAAAGGTAGTCAAACAGGGAACAAATAAAGACTTGAAACAGATGGAATGGGCTCAAATTGCGTGAAGGGCAGTTAAGAATCCTTCAACCTATTTAAAGAGGGAAATTGGATGATTACTGATAAGGAGCAGTTAAGTATTCTTTAGCAAATAATCAACATGAAAGAATTAGTAAACAGGAGCAATTAAGATTTCACTACTTATCCTAATTCTGAAGAAAACACAGAGAACAATAAAGACTGAAAACAAAGTGCAATCAAGCATATTCTGAAATTAATCTTTTCTTTATCATTCAGATTATAAAACACAGATGATATAATAAACCAGAAAACTTTAAAACATAAGATATAGAGGACTTATTGATCCAATGGTTGATTCAAGAAATCTGTGACAAGTCCTCTGCTTCAACTCTTCATCCAGTAGGCCATGCAATAGTTGATTCCAAACAGCTCTTTATTCCAAAAATCAATATTACAGCAAAGTCTAGGAACCCACCATCAATACTTGTTAAATTGGCAACTAGGGCCAAACTCCATGTGGGTTAGCTTATTTTTGGCAGCTGATATTTTTATTGGATCCCTCTCGTCGAGAGGTGTAGGATTGATCCAAAGATCATCCGATTCAGATAAGTATTGATGGAGATATGAATTTATTTTGTTTATGTAATTATAGTCAAGCCGACCAGCTCTTATGTAGGCTCTAGAAGCCCAACCGACGTGTCTATTCATCATCCTCATTTTGGTATAAATAGATGAGGATTTGATATCATTTGCACACACGTATTCTTGAGGTGATCTCCTCTCCACGTCTGGGTTTTTGGAGAAGGAGAGAACCAAGAGTATACGCTGGCCTAGTATGATGCCCTAGCCGCAGTATGATGATCTAAGCAGCAAAGGGAGGCACTTATACGCAGTCTAAAGAAGCCCTAATCCGTTGACTAAAGGAGGCCCCAACCGCAGTAGAGAGAGGCCTAATCCACAGCAAGGAGGAGGGCCTAGTACGCAGTTAAGGGAGACATCTAAACGCAGCCTTAGAGAGGAGACCTAGCCGCTGTCATAATGAAGTCGTAGCTGCGACTATAGCCACAGTAAAGACATGCCCTAGCCGCAGGTCATAAAGACAGGACATACGCTGGTCTTTGAGACTCTAATACATACAGCAAGGAGCCATAATCTGTTACGCTGTCCAAGAGGCCCTTATACGCTGTCAAAGAGGAGCCTTAATACGATGCCTGTAGAAGCCTAAACACAGTCCTTTCACGCAGTCAAGGAGACATGTTTACACAGAGAAAGAATCTCACATTTTCTTCTAAAATCTCGCATGGTGATGTAGAGCCGCAGTAAGGATTTGACTGCACCTCGTTTGTTTTAGGTGCAGTCATGATCCCGGATAAATGAAGCAGAAATGACCTCATGTGAGGACGCAGCAGTGAGTTGAAGTTTGGGCTAGATACAATCTCGGCATAGATCTAATCCTCATGATGACAATCTCGACAGTACAGATAGATGCATCGCATGACAAAGAGCAGTCTCAGCATCTAATCTCGCATGACAGAATCAGTCTCAGCATATAGATCTCGGTGGTTTTTCTGTGGCAGTTTAGATGCGATGAACTCAGATTACCTAAAGCAGATCTACTCTTTTGCACATTGTCTTGGCTCAATGAGGATTAATGAGGATTATGTTGACATATGTATATGTTATTGTCTTGGCATAACCACAATGATGAAGCAGGTTTCAGTATTGATCAAGAGCTTCTCGGCATACCTGTAAAAGGAGACATACAGTGTCAATAATCATCACTGTATTCAGATCTAGTATTCTTGATAGGAATAAGTATCTCAAAGGCAGTCAAGATGATAAGGATCATAAGTAGTATGATCATTACAATCTCAGCATGATGAAAGAAGCAATAATCATCAAGTCAAGGAGAGTCAGCTTTGGCTAGGAGCAGTGTATAGGATCATGATCTCATCCTACAATAATGTACATTCGTGATCTTCATAGGTGCAGAGATCATCTCAGTAATAATCTCAAGGAGAAGTCATGGTGCAGCAATGATGCTCTCAAGAACCTTGCGTAATGAAGTTCTTGATGCAGTAGTGATGATCTCTGAGGTGCTGCAAGGATGATGATCCCAACAGCATGATGATGGGCATGTTGATAAGGAAGCAACAGTGAGGGTCTCAATGATGATGAAATAATGGTGCAGCAATAAGGACAACCTCAGTCTAAGCACTGGAAGTCTGGGCATAATTACATTCATAGCAAGGTCAAGATCTCAATGAAGCAGTGATGAATGATGATGAAAAATGCGACACTGTGGGCGAAGTAATCATGGGCAGCATGATGAAGATCATGGGCAGCACAATGATGTATGAAAGCATGAGCAGCATGATGATCATGCATGATATGAAATGATCTATGCTAGATCTAGATAAGTCAAAGTATTGACTTCTGTTGTAAATGTACTCTCTCTCTCTCTCTCCTTCTCTGCTGAACTTTGAAGATAAAAGAAGATTTGATCAAAGGGTTTCCCCACACATTGTGGGGTTTGTCCCTGGCTCGCGCCATATCTTGTGTCCTCTTGCATTGGCTTGTCTTCTGCGTTTTATATTTATGTTCTATCTGCAGTTTATCGTAATGCTGATGTGATTGCTAACTATGAAAATTTTATAAATTGCTCTAGCATAGAACATACCCAAAACTTAACATGGTATCAGAGCTGAGGTGAAGACAATGCCCAAGCAGGAGTGAAAGAGCAATCACCGAAGACAGTTGGGACAAGACAGAAGGATCAATGGGTTCCTCATAATTCACCCAGGGTGAATTCAAAGCAAAGAATGTTATCAGAATGGCGCAACGGAAGATTTTGATGATCCATCTTAAGATCACTTCATTGGGAATTTCGGATCTAAGGGTGGAAGGAAAGGCGGATGCCTTGTTAAAATAAGTTCGGCTGTTATGCGAAGGAGTGTTCGAATGGCAGAGACACATCTCTTGATGAAGATAACAATCATTCTTGGGACATCTTCTATGATCAAAAGAATGACTGGTAATGCAGGTCATCAAGGAAATGGTCGACTCTTCCACGAAAGCAAGGAACCCCAAAATCTCTTTCATGTACCTAATCGAACCTGATGTCCATCTCGGAAATGGAAGTCAAAGGTTTCAGGGTGGCACTTATCGATGGAAAGGTACGTGTTTGAAAATAGATATTTTAAAGATGTTTTTGAGTTCAGGGTTGTATCAAGTTGCAGGAAGTCCACTAGGGACCATGTCCATTGACTCAGCACCGGAGGTCTGTGAGTCAGATGGTGACTAGGATGCCTGAATTCAAAAAGAAGCATGAAGGTACATGTCTGAAATGTACCGAAGGAAAATATTATAAGGGGACCATTCCCCTCATGCAGCAGGTTCACAAGTTTGAACAACCCAAGGAGTTTGAGAATCATGATCAAGGAATCTCATGTATACAGGTGGAAGAAAGCCCTCTATGGCCTGAAGAAAAACACCTCGGGCATAGTATGAGAGGATTGATAGCTATCTAATGCAACTGAGATTCACTAGGAGTGAAACCGATCCAAAGCATTACTCGAAGGTTGTGGATGATAAACCTCTCGTACCGGCACCTATGTCTAACAAGTGCAGACCCTCTCATTTATAGGAGACAGAGGGAGTTGGATTCTGAATGTGAGAAGATAAGCTACAAGCTTGTGACTGCCTCAAGGATCTTAACTTTCAGAAGTTATATGGTAATGATGTCGGACCAGATTTGGGAAATGCCTCTGAGTTTCATAAACTCATTCGCGTTGATGTTCTTGGAGAACCTCCGTCCGAACATCTGTGTTGCAGTTAGCATGGTGAGCTCATATTTGGTTGAGCCTCACTTGATTGGTGCCAAGAATCTTCTAAGATATCTTCAAAGCACAATCTCTCATGAATTGAGATACACTGCCAGAAATATGAAACCTCATGATTATTCGAATGATGAGTGGGCAGGAAGTATGGAGGATCACTAGAGCACTTCTCAGTGTTGTTTGGAATCTGCCTTGATATCCTGGATGAGCAGGAAGCAGAAGTCGGTGACTCTGAGCACCACCAAGGCAGAATACATTGCTGATAGTATGGCCTTCTGTGAGGCAGTCTGGTTGCTGAATCTCTTCAGTGAGCTGTTTGTACACATGATGAATACCACTGTGAATCTTTGTGACAACCAGAGATGGGATTCGATTATTGAGGAATCTCGTATTTGACAATTGCTCCAGCAGATAGACATCAATTACTGCCTTATCTGGGATATGGTAAGTCGATGATCAAGGAGGCTCCATCACACTGAGATGATGTACAGGACAGAGCCCTGAGGAAAGATCAAATTTGTGATTTTCCTGAATGACTTGGAGTCGTCGAGAGACCTTTGTAAAAGGGTCCTGCATGCTGCATACATTAAGCTCTAGGAGCTTTGGGGGGCTTGCAGTTCTATTGGAGCAACATACGACCACAGGGTGACTCACCCTCCCCTGGTGGTGCGCACTGAAACAAGATGATTCGCTCTCTTGTGTAGCAGGATGATTAGTTCTCCTGTGAGGCCTGGATTGATGTGTTCTCCATGGCGATTGTAGCAGGATTGATGTGTTCTCCTGTGAGGCCTGGATTGATGTGTTCTCCATGGCGATTGTAGCAATATTGATGTGTTCTCCTGTGAGGCCTGGATTGATGTGTTCTCCATGGCGATTGTAGCAGGATTGATGTGTTCTCCTGTGAGGCCTGGATTGATGTGTTCTCCATGGCAGCCTAGATTGATGTGTTCTCCATGGCGATTGTAGCAGGATTGATGTGTTCTCCTGTGAGGATAGTATTGATTAAGTTCTCCTGTCGAGGCTTCCTACCCATGCAGTCTGGGACTCATGGGAAGTACCTCTCATCTGATCAATGAGCAGGGAAATGAAGTTAGGGACCATAGTAATACCGATGGACGCATCGTTGTATCTACCGTACTCCCTACGCTAGGATGTCCTCCATTGATCTGGGATCAATGATACTGGTCTGGGACTAGTGGTAGGAGTTGTGCATGCTATGACGCTGACTTCGGGTCGGCTGAGACTGGTCTGGGACCAGTGGTACATACTCCGAGACTGACTTCGTGTTAGTGCAGTACTGGTCTGGGACCAGTGAGAGTGGTACATACTATGACGCTGACTTCGGGTCGGTTGAGACTGGTCTAGGACTAGTGGTACACTCTCTGAGACTGCGATACTGGTCTGGGACCAGTGGTACTTACTATGAAGCTGACTTCGGGTCAGTTGAGACTGGTCTGGGACTAGTGGTATGCACTCTGAGACTGACTTCAGGTCAGTGGAGAATGATATGACTCATTCTCGATCAATTCTTCTTCTTCATAGTTTAGTAGAGCTGAGCAGAGCAGAGCCAGCAACGCTGAGCAAAGCAGATCCAGCAGCACTGAGCATAGCAGAGCCAGTAGCGCTGAGCAGAGCAGAGCCGAGCCAGCAGAACTGAGCAGAGCAGAGCAAAGCCAGCAGAGCTGAGTAGAGCCAGCAGAGCTACGCAAAGTAGTGCAAGGCACTAATGGCAGAGATAGTACAGTCGTACATATGGATCAGCGGATGGAGTTCTCCCTAGTTGAGAGGGAGTGTTAAATTGGCAACTAGGGCCAAACTCCATGTGGGTTAGCTTATTTCTGGCAGCTGATATTTTTATTGGATCCCTCTCGTCGAGAGGTGTAGGATTGATCCAAAGATCATCCGATTCCGATAAGTATTTATGGAGATATGAATTTATTTTGTTTATGTAATTATAGTCAAGCCGACCAGCTCTTATGTAGGGTCTAGAAGCCCAACCGACGTGTCTATTCATCATCCTCATTTTGGTATAAATAGATGAGGATTTGATATCATTTGCACACACGTATTCTTGAGGTGATCTCCTCTCCACGTCTGGGTTTTTGGAGAAGGAGAGAACCAAGAGTATATGCTGGCCTAGTATGATGCCCTAGCTGCAGTATGATGATCTAAGCAGCAAAGGGAGGCACTTATACGCAGTCTAAAGAAGCCCTAATCCGTTGACTAAAGGAGGCCCCAACCACAGTAGAGAGAGGACTAATCCACAGCAAGGAAGAGGGCCTAGTACGCAGTTAAGGGAGACATCTAAACGCAGCCTTAGAGAGGAGACCTAGCCGCTGTCATAATGAAGTTGTAGCTGCAGCCATAGCCGCAGTAAAGACATGCCCTAGCCGCAGGTCATAAAGACAGGACATACGCTGGTCTTTGAGACTCTAATACACACAGCAAGGAGCCATAATCTGTTACGCTGTCCAAGAGGCCCTTATACGCTGTCAAAGAGGAGCCTTAATACGATGCCTGTAGAAGCCTAAACACAGTCCTTTCACGCAGTCAAGGAGACATGTTTACACAGAGAAAGAATCTCACATTTTCTTCTGGAATCTCGCATGGTGATGTAGAGCTGCAGTAAGGATTTGACTGCACCTCGTTTGTTTTAGGTGCAGTCATGATCCCGAATAAATGAAGCAGAAATGACCTCATGTGAGGACGCAGCAGTGAGTTGAAGTTTGGGCTAGATACAATCTCGGCATAGATCTAATCCTCATGATGACAATATCGACAGTACAGATAGATGCATTGCATGACAAAGAGCAGTCTCGGCATCTAATCTCGCATGACAGAATCAGTCTCGGCATATAGATCTCGGTGGTTTTTCTGTGGCAGTTTAGATGCGATGAACTCAGATTACCTAAAGCAGATCTACTCTTTTGCACATTGTCTCGGCTCAATGAGGATTAATGAGGATTACGTTGACATATGTATATGTTATTGTCTTGGCATAACCACAATGATGAAGCAGGTTTCAGTATTGATCAAGAGCTTCTCGGCATACCTGTAAAAGGAGACATACAGTGTCAATAATCATCACTGTATTCAGATCTAGTATTCTTGATAGGAATAAGTATCTCAAAGGCAGTCAAGATGATAAGGATCATAAGTAGTATGATCATTACAATCTCAGCATGATGAAAGAAGCAATAATCATCAAGTCAAGGAGATTCAGCTTTGGCTAGGAGAAGTGTATAGGATCATGATCTCACAATGATCTCATCCTACAATAATGTACAGTCGTGATCTTCATAGGTGCAGAGATCATCTCAGTAATAATCTCAAGGAGAAGTCATGGTGCAGCAATGATGCTCTCAAGAACCTTGCGTAATGAAGTTCTTGATGCAGTAGTGATGATCTCTAAGGTGCTACAAGGATGATGATCCCAACAGCATGATGATGGGCATGTTGATAAGGAAGCAACAGTGAGGGTCTCAATGATGATGAAATAATGGTGCAATAATAAGGACAACCTCAGTCTCAGCACTGGAAGTCTGGGCATAATTACATTCATAGCAAGGTCAAGATCTCAATGAAGCAGTGATGAATGATGATGAAAAATGTGACACTGTGGGCGAAGTAATCATGGGCAGCATGATGAAGATCATGGGCAGCACAATGATGTATGAAAGCATGAGCAGCATGATGATCATGCATGATATGAAATGATCTATGCTAGATCTAGATAAGTCAAAGTATTGACTTCTGTTGTAAATGTACTCTCTCTCTCTCTCCTTCTCTGCTGAACTTTGAAGATAAAAGAAGATTTGTCAAAGGGTTTCCCCACACATTGTGGGGTTTGTCCCTGGGTCGCGCCATATCTTGTGTCCTCTTGCATTGGCTTGTCTTCTGCATTTTATATTTATGTTCTATCTGCAGTTTATCGTAATGCTGATGTGATTGCTAACTATGGAAATTTTATAAATTGCTCTAGCATAGAACATACCCAAAACTTAACAATACTCCAATGGAGGGGGTATTTATGCTACAAATTTGTACAACAAATATCTCATAACAGCTGTGAGATAATATCTAGGACAACTAAAAAATGGTTTACAAAAATAGAAACAGCTAGTCTTCTTCAGTAACTCTGTGTTGGCTGCCTGTCTTAACTGATACTCTTTAATTCTGATCTACTACTCTTTAATGCTGCTCTGACACCTTTGACTTGTTTTGAACCCTGTTCACCTTTATTTACCTTACTGTGGTTAATTGCTCTGTCTGGTAAATAGCTCTGTATTTACCTTTTATCGGGGTGAATTTAACAATATTTCCAACATATCTTCCGTGAGGAACGTTGAGGGGTGCAACCTTCAGGGTTACAGGGGTTTTTCTATGAAAAATGGACCAAATAGCAAGCTGGGAGCTTTATATAGCAACACAAACTGGACCAAAAACTGAACTTGGCCTCCTCCGGTAGAATTTTTAGCCGAGAACCGAAAATTGCAAGGTTTCATGGTAAACTGGACAAATACCTGCGTAAAAGGAGAAAACGGTAAAAAAAGCAGGTAGAATGGAAGGCTACAGAGCTCATACTTGTAGTTTTTCAGTTTGGGGGCCGGTCGAGACTGAACTGTGAACTCAGTCGATTTTATGCTCAGAGCACTGTTTGCAGCGAAATATAGCAAAAATGATATTTTATCCTTTTTATTTGACAAAATGAAGTTTCGGCGGCAATTTTTTATTTTATTGGGCGGATGACGTGAGCAGTACAGATGACGTCAGCGGGAGTACGGGGGCAGATGACGTGGCGGGTGATGTCAGCAAAGGACAGATGACGTGGCAGATGATGTCAGTGGGAGCGTGGTAAGCGGTTTTACCCGCACCACTTTTGGAGTCAAGTGGTATTGATCGGAGGGCGAGCGAGCAGGCTGGATGAGCGACGCATGGCTTTGTACAAGCGAAAAACTACCAGCCGATCGCGTGTTAAAAGGCAGTCAAAAGGTGGGTTGCGATATCAATGCGGACTGTTGGATGTATGGGGTTTGATCGGACGGCTGACGGGATTCGGAGATGGCAAGGAGTTAAGCCGCAGGGCCAACGTGTTTAATAAACGATTTTAATAGTTTCAGGCATGTTTTGATTGGTCGCGGGGTAATGGTTATTAATTAACCCAATGGTTAATTAATCCCGGTTGCGGAGCGGGGTTTAGTATATTAATAAATTTCAAATAAATCTATTAATCCCTATTTGACTATATAATGGTTGTATACCATCGGGGCGGGAATACATAAAAATCGAGGTTTTTAATATAATTACATAATACGGGGAAGGGTATTGATGTTTATAAGGGAGTTTATATAATAAAAGTTAGCAATTAATATGAACTTGAAATAAAAAGTGCTAAGTTTATAATGTTAGGATTTTACATTTAAAACTTAGGCTAAAGAAAAAAAGGGGTTTATATGAGAAATATGGCCATTTTCCTAAGTAAAATAGGGTTTTTACTTAGGCAAACATTATAAAATGGAATGAGTGGTTTATGAGTGATATTTAAGAACAAATCTTAATATTTAGGGGGAAATTAGTAAATGATTGGGGAAAATATGAAGGGGAGTTAGTTATTCAACCTTGCCTCGCTTGAGCTGCATCAAGTATAATGTCTGCCTTGCACTTGTGATAGAAGTGAAAGTTAACACATTTTTAGAAACATAATCCATCACAAGTATCGTTCTACAACACCATCTACCTACCCTGCCTACTTGGGCCTAGCATTTTTTCCTTCTTTACTTAGGTGCACTTAGACTAGCAAACCCTCCTCAACTTTTCTTTTCTTTGCATGACATGCCTACCTAAGTCTGCACTTATTACATCCAAGGGCTCAGATTTAACTGTTGAGCTCCTTTTTATTTACTCTACCTATCTACTTATCTGCCAAGATTAAACAGTTTGGTCAGATTTTTATTCTCTATCTCTAAAACAGGAAATTCAAACACAAACTAGCCAAGATTAAGTTGTTTGGCCATTCATCAATTGTGGCATAAATTAACAAGCTACACACAATGCTTTATTTACAAAAAAATGAAAAAGTAGTGGCATTTTGAACTTGCACACTTTCCTAGTCTTTCTTTATATGGGGTTCATTTCTTTCACTTTTTTGACCATTTTATTCTTTTTACCCTTTGATTTTTCTTTTAGGGCATACCCTCTTTACATTTTTTGCATTTTTTTATTTTTTTTGATAATATGGAAACCTTTGCAACAAGGAAAGGAATGAACATATTACAGAGCTTAACAAGTCAATCATGAAATATGACACCTATTGGTATAGGAGCATAACAGTGGCTCCACTTGGGGATGGCTTTCCCTGGTGGAAAGTCAAGAACAGCAGGTCAGATGGCCTTCTGAATAACTTAGACTATGCTCTGAAATCTCCCTTTGCTGGTTGCTTTATTGTATGTATGACAGTACATTTTGTGAACCTTAGGGCCTTCTCTTCGGGCTTCAACTGCAGCAAGTTACTATCCAATCCAAACTTTGATATTATTAAGGATATAGTATGTACATGTTAGAGTCAGAATACATTAAAAAACTAGATCAAAGTAATGTTTCAGCATTCGACCATTCACTGGTCCTTCTTCTGTTTATGTGCCATCCAGGCTCTTTAGAAAGTAAGTATTGTTCCCTTGCAATGCTTGGATGATAAATGGCCCTTTCCACAGGAAGTCAAACTTCCCATGTTTTCCTTTTTCTTCTCTCCTGGAATCCCACCTTAGAACTTTGTCTCCAAGGTAGAAGTCTTCTGCTTTGGTCCTTTTATCAAATATCTTCTTGAGTTTTTCTTGTAACACTTGGGATCTTTGGTTCACTTCTTCTCTAGTTTGCTGCAAATGGATGGTCTGATTTATTCTCCTTTGAATGTCATTGGGTTCCACTTGAGCTTCTTGCAGTAATTTCATTACAGGAACTCCTAAAGATGAAGGAAATACAACCTCCATTCCATAAACTAACTCATAAGGGCTAGTTCCAATGGATCTCTTTGTAGTAAGTCTGTCTACCCATAGTGCATTTGTAAGTTTCTTGTGCCAGTTTTTCTTGTTCTCTTCCAACAATGTCTTAATAATATTAATCAGGCTTTTATTGGAAGGTTCAGCTAGACCATTACCTTGAGGGTAATAGGCTGTGGAATGGCCTAAATTGATATGGTATTTGTTACAGAAATTTATCATTTTCTTGGATTTGAAGGTAGCAGCATTATCAGTTATGATCTTTTCAGAACAGCCAAATCTAGACAATATGTTGGTTTCTAAGAATCCTATAATCACTATATCATTGGCTTGTCTAGAAGGAATGGCTTTTATCCATTTGGTGAAATAGTCTGTGGCAGTAAAAATCCATTTATGTTGGCTAGAAGAGGGAGGGTGTATTTCTCCAATGAAGTCCAAACCCCATTGTTGAAAGGGCTTTTTCAGTGGAAATTGGTCTCAAGGGTAAGGGTAACAGTTTCCTTTTGCCTTCAAAACTTTGGCATTTGTGGCAAGCAGTGACAAACTTCTTTGCATCAGCAAACAAGGTTGGCCAATAAAATCCAGCCCTTAGGATTTTGTCTGCATTTGATTTCCAGTAAAGGTGTCCACCGTAGTCCCCTGCATGAAATTCTTTAAGATCCCTGTCAGCTTCTTCTTTTATTAAACAATTCAATAGAATACCTTCATGATTTTTCCAAAAGAGAGCATTATCTAAAATACAAAATTTTGAAGCTTTCATCTTTAAAAACCTTTTCTTTGTTCTGGATAACCCTGGAGGAGTCTGCAGGTTTAATAATACATGAGTAATATCAGCATACCAAGGTGATTCTAAGAAAGCATGGCTGATTTGTGGAGTCGCCATCTCCTGTTCATTATCCAGTTCATTAATATCTAGGGCTTGAAAGTTTGTTTCAGTCATGAGTTTAGCCAATCCCTGTCCTTTTATCAGCTTTGTAGGTTTTATTTCAATATCATACTCCAATATATTAGCTATCCATTTACCTCATTTGCCTTCAATTCCATCCTGAGTCAGGATGTCTTTGACAACAGCGTTTGGTACATAAGCTACTACATGGGAGTACAATATATAGACTCTGAAGTCTTTAATAGCTTTCACAAGTGCAAAAGCCTGTTTTTCCATGATTTTGTAATTTAGAGGTGCATCTCTAAGTGCTTTACTGAAAAAGGCTATGGGTTTTTCACATCCTTGATCATCCTTTTGTAGTAAAACAACTGCTATGGTGTGTTCTGATGCAAATGAGAAAATTATGAAGTCTCTGTCGAACTTTGGATTTGTAAGGACTGATGTTCTGGTCAAAGCCATTTTAATTTCTTCAAATGCTTGTTTGGCTTCTACTATCCATTTAACCTTTGAATCCTTTTTTAACATATTATTCAATAATCTAATTAATTCAACCAAATTAGATATGAATCTTCTCAAAAAGTTAAACTTTCCTAGGAAATCTTGAAGTTCTTTGACATTTATGGGGTGGGGTATTTGCAGAATAGCTTCTATTCTAGTAGAATCAATTCTGATGCCATCTTTAGAGATGATATGGCCTAACAGTTTGCCTTCTTCTAGACCAAACAAAGACTTTTTAGGATTTAGTGAAATACCATACTTTCTGAATTTTAAAAACACTTGTCTCAAATGATCTAAATGTTGTTGATCTGATCTAGAAAACACACTGAGGTCATCTAGATATATAACCAGAAAATCGTGAATTTCTTTTGCAAAAGCTATGTCCATTGCTCGTTGAAAGGTTGCCCCTGCATTCTTAAGTCCAAATGGCATTTTAACATATTTGAATGTACCCCATGGTGTTGTAAATGCAGTCTTTTCTTGGTCATCGGGATGAACCAGAATCTGATTATAACATGAAAACCCATCCAAAAGTGAAATCCTAGAAGCACCTACTACTCTTTGTAAAATATGATCCATCTTAGGTAAAGGGTAGTTGTCTTTTAAAGAAACCTTGTTTACATTTCTTAAATCAACACATAATCTGATTTCTCTTGTTTTCTTCCTGGTAGGCACTAAATTGGACACCCACTCTGAAAATCTAAGTGAGCAATTATCCCTACATCATGCATTCGTTTGATTTCTTTTTCAATTAAAGGAAGCAGTACAGGGTTTATTCTTCTGAGCTTTTGTTTGAATGGTTTTTTATTTTCCTTGAGGAGTATTGTGTGTTGAATTACAGAGGTTTCATAAGACTTCAGGTCTTCATAGCTCCAGGCAAAAACATCCTGGAATTCTTTGATCATTTCAACATACTTAAGTTTTTTATCAGGGGGCAAAGATTTGGATAATTTTACCATTTTTGGATTCTCTTAAGTTCCTATGTTGTAGTCTTCAATTTCTGCTTTTAGAGGTTCCATCTTGGGTTTCTTTGGAATATTGTTGAAATTAAAGAGATCTTCCAAAGGAGTTAATCCTTTGGGCAAATGACTGTATTTCAAATTGATAACTTCAGATTCTCCTTCAATAATCTCATCAACATCTATTTCTTTAAGATCTTGTATTTCCTTTTTGGTAAATTTCGTTGGATGAAGCATTTGAGTTGCATTTTCTGCTGAAATGTCTGTTTCTATCTGATTTGTTGGATCAAACTCACTAACTGTATCTCCATCTACGTTAGTGCTAGAAAATTCTTCTTCTAGGGTTAAAAAATTGTTGATCTGATTATCATTGTCAAACACTTACCAGTTCTTTACATTATCAGGTATGGCTGGCCTATGTCTAATTTTAGCTGTGAATTGATGATTTGGTTCAAATGGTAATTTACAAGTGTTGGAAAACATTGCCAGGCTCTGAGCTTACAAGTTATGTTTTCTCGGGATTTTGGCAAGCTGAGTTTCTAGAAATGTATTGAGGATCTCTATAGTTGTTCCTCTGTACTCTCTTAATTTGGGATCACTTATTAAGAACTTTCCTTTTATCTATTGAATGATTAAATCAGAATCTCCTAGGACTGACACTCTAGTTGCTCCCAATTTCTTGACTAGTTTAAGACCTGGCAATAGAGCTTCATATTCAGCCATATTATTAGTGCACTTAAAGTTTAACCTGTAGGCATGGCCTTCAGCATGATTGTGTTCAAGATTGTGCACCAAGACTCCTGCTCCTGCTCCTAATTTGTTCACAGAACCATTAAATTCTAAGTACCAAAGGATTTCATGTTCATAATTAGTATCTGGAGTTTCAGGGATTTGTTCAATAGGGAGATCTGGTTTTTTTAGTTTCTTCCGGTTTATCTAATGTTTCATGATTTTCAGAAATTTCTTGGATTCGGACACTAGACTTTTCATTTGCAATTTTTTCTGTTTCATCTGCTAGAACTTTTATTTCATGTGGGGGATCAATTTCAGCATTGTAAAGGATAAAAGAATCCATATCTGAATGTACTGAGTAGATAGGGAAATTTTGAGGTTTCTCTTGACTACTTACTACATACTTCATTAAGGTTTCTCTGTATAGTCTCTTGGGTTGACCAAACACTGAAATAGTAGCGTAAGACATGTCTAACTGTAGAGATCCTTAAAGCTTTGCACCCCAAGATCTAGACAATAACATGCCATACTTTGGTGGAATATCAGCTACTACTATGTCCATTAAGATGGTTTTGGCAGGATATTGGACTAGTGACACACATAAGTCTTTTATTAAACCCAAACATTTGACCTAGCTTGAATCAAAAGAGAAAAGGTCTTTATATGGCCTAGTGATGTCAAGGTCTAACCTCTCCATTACAGATTTAGGCATCAAGTTATGGGAAGCACCAAAATCAAACATGGCATTATGAAGTATTTTATCATGTATGTTCAAACCTACATAGAAAGGAGGAACTTCTCCCTCTACTGTTTTTCCATTTACTCCAGGGCCAAATATCAATTCAGGCTGGTCATCAAAAACATTTACTGAATCTTCGTTCACAGAAATTTTGAGTGATCTATTGAATTGACTTCTATAGACATCATGTTTAGCTAATTCTGATAATGGAACATCTATCTTTAGTTTGCCTACTTCTGTCTCAATATTGAAGGTTTTTCGATTTCAGTTCTTGTATTTCGGACAGCTGGATTTTCTTCGTTTCTCTCCTCTTCAAGAGTGGGATTATGGGCTGAAGTTTCTTCCAAATCAAGTTCTAGAGGCTCTCCTACTTTTCCTTTAGAAGGAATAGAAGTGGAAGGTTGTCTGTTAGGTGGTTGATTATCTGATACATCTTCAACAATTGGGTTATTAGGGTTAGGATCTGTTTTAGAAAGAATATGTACAGGGGGGGTACTGATCTTACCTTTGTTAGGTTGCTTGGTATCTTTCTGTTTACTGGTTTCAGGGACATCTATTCTTCTGCTCCTCAGATTGTATTGTTTGTGGACTTCATAAATGGTTGTATCATATCCCTCCCTAAAGTCAAATGATTCACCTAACTGAGTTTGGAATTGTTTAAGGATGTGAGCTTCTTGATCCTCTTGGGTCAAGAAAACTTGTTGTTCATTGTTGAGTCCCATCAGATTAATTTGAGTGTCTTTTGTTGGTTCATCAGAAGTTGAGGCTTCAGCATAATTTTCTTGAAATGGGGGCCTAATATTTTGGTTAGGCCCTGTCTTTCCAGTGTTAGGATTTTGGTTCTTCCTGAAATTTGGATTTCTCCCAGTATTGCTTGGTTGACCATCCCAAGGGGATTTTCTCTCGATTGTTTCTACTCTATCTCCAAGTCTATCCATTCCTTTAATAATAGCATCTAATTTCTGTTCAAAGGCAGAAGGTTCTTCTTTGAAAGGTGTCCTCCTTTCAGCTCTGGCTCTAGATTGTTTAGATATCAAGTTGGCCTCAACACTGACAGCTATACTTTGCATCTCTTCTAAGTTTCGAGGAGCTCTTTCCCTAAGTTGGTATGCCATATCAGAATCAAATGCATCAGGGAATTTGATCAAGGCCAAATCTGGAGGAGGTCTAAGATTTTGAGGAATAGCATTGTAGACATTATTAAATCTGGATCTTGGACAGTTTCTTGTGTGCCTCTTCTTAGGTTTTCATATTCTGATAAAATGTGGAGAGGATCTTTCTTCTTTTCCCATCTGTTCAAAAAGGTCTGATAAAGAGCTTGTGGGTCATTGATACTGTTTGCAGGGAGGGCTCTAAACCAAGTTATAACATCTCCAGTTAAACTTTGAACAAATACTTTCATTCTAACATCATCATCATCAAGCTCATATCTTTCAAAATAGTCGGTCATTTTATTGGTATGTTGTTGAGCTGTGTAAATGCTAGTACCTTCAAAAGAAGGGATTTTACTTTGATAGCCTTGGGGCATAGCCCTTGGATTGGCAGGTAAGTGCAGGGGAGTATATCAGTTTTCCATGGTTGCAGAAATAGATGTGACAACTGGAGGAGTAGGGATAACAATGGGAATGTGTTGTAGATGGAGGAGTGGAAATGGTAGTTTGAGGGACTGAAGGTGAACTTGGAGAAGCTGTAGTAATCACAGAAAGGTTTGGTGTTCTTTCAGAGGTAGGCTCAGATTGAATGGAGTTCTGCAAATGTCTGTCAAGGTGTGAAGTAACAACTTCAATCTACAAATTTTCAATGAATATTGGATTTTGAACTGTGTGGGTTAACCCAGATTCTGAAAAGGTTTTAAATAAAGAGTTTTCAAAATACTTATCAAAAGGTTCATCCTCAGGGTAGATCCACCTCACAGGACAGGATTTTGATCTGTATAGCGGCCAAAACTGGCAGAATTTTCTTGGCTCTCTCGTCTTCTAAGAATCCTAGGAATCAGGTTAGGATTTTCAAATACAGGTGGGGGATTAGGATCAGGATTTGATCAGGTGTAATGAATCCTTTCTGAGGCTAGTTTTCTAGGTGTGTTTTTGGTTTTTTCTTGAAATAGATTTGACAATACAACTTTAACAGTCTCTTCTAGGAGGTTTTAGATGTGGGAGTTTTGAACTTTCCTAAAGACTTTTTTGAAAAGAGGAACTAATCAAGTATTTGAAACCAACTATCCAATCTATAAGCTAGACCAGAGATAGACTGAAGTAGCATTCATTTACTTCTTCAATTGCAAAGCAAAAGCATTTCAAAGGCTACCTGGATAACTTTAGGCTCCGTCTGTAGCTTATACAGAAAACAGTAGTAACAAACAATTATTCAGGTCCCCAGTGGAGTCGCCAATGATGTTATCACTCAGGTTTTCCCAAAAGTTGTAAGAAAGGGAAGGATGCCGAGGTAACCACAGATCAATCTTTTAGATACATAATCTAGCCAATCTGCATCCAGAGAGGGCTCTCTCTTTATGATTTATCTTTGTTTTTAAAGGTGTTAAGCTAGTTATGAAGTTCAAGGGTTTTTGTTGAGTTTGGGTGGTGAGATTCAATAGAACAGAGCGGCAAAACATAGTAGTTCAATCCATTGGGCTAATGGAGTCAAAAAAAATGGCTTTCGGGATTTGGTTTCTTAACAGAAGATGGCTTCACAGAGCAAGGTAGTCAAACAGGGAACAAATAAAGACTTGAAACAGATGGAATGGGCTCAAATTGGGTGAAGGGAAGTTAAGAATCCTTCAACCTATTTAAAGAGGGAAATTGGATGATTACTGATAAGGAGCAATTAAGTATTCTTTAGCAAATAATCAACATGAAAGAATTAGTAAACAGGAGCAATTAAGATTTCACTGCTTATCCTAATTCTAGAGAAAACACAGAGAACAATAAAGACTGAAAACAGAGTGCAATCAAGCATATTTTGAAATTAATCTTTTCTTTATCATTCAGATTATGAAACACAAATGATATAATAAACCAGAAAAATTTAAAACATAAGATATAGAGGACTTATTGATCCAATGGTTGATTCAAGAAATCTGTGACAAGTCCTCTGCTTCAATTCTTCATCTAGTAGGCCATGCAACAGTTGATTCCAACCAGCTCTTTATTCCAAAAATCAATATTACAGCGAAGTCTAGGAACCCACCATCAATACTCCAATGGAGGGGGTATTTATGCTACAAATTTGTACAACAAATATCTCATAACTGCTGTGAGATAATATCTAGGACAACTAAAAAATAGTTTACAAAAATAGAAACAGCTAGTCTTCTTCAGTAACTCTGCGTTGGCTGCCTGTCTTAACTGATACTCTTTAATTCTGATCTGCTACTCTTTAATGCTGTTCTGACACCTTTGACTTGTTTTGAACCCTGTTCACCTTTATTTACCTTACTGTGGTTAATTGCTTTGTCTAGTAAATAGCTCTGTATTTACCTTTTATCCGAGGTGAATTTGACAATATTTCCAACATATCTTTCGTGATGAATGTTGAGGGGTGCAACCTTCAGGGTTACAGGGGTTTTTCTGTGAAAAATGGACCAAATAGCAGGCTGGGAGCTTTATATAGCAACACAAACTGGACCAAAAACTGAACTTGGCCTCCTCCGATAGAATTTTTAGCCGAGAACCGAAAATTGCAGGGTTTCATGGTAAACTGGACAAATACTTGCGTAAAAGGAGAAAACGGTACAAAAGCAGGTAGAATGGAAGGCCACAGAGCTCATACTTGTAGTTTTTCTGGTCGGGGGTCGGTCGAGACTGAACTGTGAACTCAGTCGATTTTATGCCCGGAGCGCTGTTTGCAACAAAATATAGCAAAAATGATATTTTATCCTTTTTATTTGACAAAATTAAGTTTCAGCGGGAATTTTTTATTTGATTGGGCAGATGACGTGAGTAGTACGGATGACGTCAACGGGAGTACGGGGGAAGATGACGTGGCGGGTGACGTCAGCAGTACGGATGACGTGAGCAGTATGGATGACGTCAGCGGGAGTACGGGGGCAGATGACATGGCGGGTGATGTCAGAAAAGGACAGATGAAAATGGTGGATGACGTCAGTGGGAGGGTGGTAAGCAGTTTTGCCCGCACCGCTTTTGGGGTCAAGTGGTATTGATCGGAGGGCGAGCAAGCAGGCTGGATGAGCGACGCATGGCTTTGTACGGGCGAAAAACCGCCAGCCGACTGCACGTTAAAAGGCGGTCAAAATGTGGGTTGTGATATCAATGTGGACCGTTGGATGTGCGGGGTTTGATCGGACGGCTGACGGGATTCGGAGATGGCGGGGAGTTAAGCCGTGGGGCTGACGTGTTTATTAAACGATTTTAATAGTTTCGGGCGCGTTTTGGTTGGTCGCAGGGTAATGGTTATTAATTAACCCAATGGTTAATTAATCCCGATTGCGGAGCGGGTTTAGTTTATTAATAAATTTCAAATAAATCTATTAATCCCTATTTGACTATATAACGGTTATATACCATCGGGGCGGGAATATATAAAAATCGGGGTTTTTAATATAATTACATAATATGGGGAAGGGTATTGATGTTTATAAAGGAGTTTATATAATAAAAGTTAGCAATTAATATGAACTTGAAATAAAAAGTGCTAAGTTTATAATGTTAGGATTTTACATTTAAAACTTAGGCTAAAGGAAAAAAAGGGGTTTATATGAGAAATATGGCCATTTTCCTAAGTAAAATAGGGTTTTTACTTAGGCAAACGTTATGAAATGGAATGAGTGGTTTATGAGTGATATTTAAGAACAGATCTTAGTATTTAGGGGGAAAATAGTAAATGATTAGGGAAAATATGAAGGGGAGTTAGTTATTCAACCTTGCCTCACTTGAGCTGCATCAAGTATAATGTCTGCCTTGCACTTGTGATAGAAGTGAAAGTTAACACATTTTTAGAAACATAATCCATTACAAGTATCATTCTGCAACACCATCTACCTACCCTACCTACTTGGGCCTAGCATTTTTTCCTTTTTTACTTAGGTGCACTTAGACTAGCAAACCCTCATCAACCTTTCTTTTCTTTGCATGGCAAGCCTACCTAAGTCTGCACTTATTACATCCAAGGGCTCAGATTTAACTGTTGAGCTCCTTTTTATTTACTCTACCTATCTACTTATCTGCCAAGATTAAACAATTTGGTCAGATTTTTATTCTCTATTTCTAAAACAGGAAATTCAAACATGAACTAGCCAAGATTAAGCTGTTTGGCCATTCATCAATTGTGGCATAAATTAACAAGCTGCACACAATGCTTTATTTGCATAAAAATGAAAAAGTAGTGGCATTTTGAACTTGCACACTTTCCTGGTCTTTCTTTATTTGGGGTTCATTTCTTTCACTTTTTTTACCATTTTATTCTTTTTACCCTTTGATTTTTCTTTTAGGATATACCCTCTTTACATTTTTTACATTTTTTGATTTTTTTTTATAATATGGAAACCTTTGCAGCAAGGAAATGAATGAACATATTACAGAGCTTAACAAGTCAATCATGAAATATGACACCTATTGGTATAGGAGCATAACATGTTCAAGAGAAGTCGCTCAGAGAATTCACCAACCTAGCTAACATCTCATCCGCTGCAATACCTTCACTCTCCATTTTTCATGACCGCCACCCTGAACCTTGTATCATCAGATCATTTTCACCTCCACAAAATCATTTGCTCCATTTTGTGTCGTAGATGTGGGATTCATTAAGGCCCTCCTACGACGGGTCACTTCTTGTCGACATCAGCTCATTATCCAAGAAGTTGACTTAGGAACAACCCTTTCAGTACTTTGAAGCTTGCATGCCTCAATGGCAAGTTTCTCACTTCCAGCGACAGGTTTACATTAATGGCCTTCGACTGCAATATTTTGCGTGGTGTTCAACATCAACTCATGTATTCACACCACATGAATTGTACTGCAGTACCTTGAGGGTCATTATCATTATCGGTGATTCCTCTCGCGCCTGTTAACAGCTTACATCATTGGCTGGTAATCAAGCAATGTCTTTCCATGTTCAACATCAGAACATCTTCTCACATGGATCGACTTGTACTTCGGGCGAAGATTGAATGAGTTTGAAGACCCCGGATCTAGTTTCATCCATCCGGGCTGCGATATATTCAGGAAAATAAAGACATCAAATGTACATCATTGTTGCACAGATAATCATCCAAGCTAAGGTATGATAGCTCTAATAGAATCATCAGTCTGCCACACAGACGATTGTCTGTCTTATGTACATGAAAATGAATTTATAAAGCTGAGCATGAGAATGCCCGCCTCAGCTAGATCATGAAAATATTATGAAGATAATGTATTGTATTGTATCTTATTATAGGTCACCTTCCAGTTCAAAAAACCTCGGATCCTCATTATAAAGCATTTCACCCGACATCAGAAGATTTACGACCTCGTGCTTTAGGGGGCAACTGTTATAGACATATTTGGGCACTGCATCCCCAATCACATATTTCCATAAACCAAGGGCTATCAAACCCCTAAAATTGTTGTTTCATACCCTAAAGGATCAAGGTCAACTGATTACATCATTTCCCAGAAGTTCTCCCTGAAAAACTACTCAAAATTGGTCAAAACTGGACCATCTCGCCTGCTCCATGGCCAGGGTGCGATGCATCTCACCTTGTACACAAAGGAGGTGCAATGCATACTGAAAAGGCCTTCTATAGGGTGCGATGAGTGATAAAGGACAAATGGCAGAGACAGTTTGCTAAGTGGATGATCATGGAATCTTCCAGAAACTTCTCATATGACATTTGCCTCTCTGAATTCACCCAAGGATGAGTAAGAGATCAAAAAAATCTCCAAGTGGAACCAAGAACTATCAGTGAAATGACACTAATCAAAATCCCAGAAGCTGACTCACTCTCCTGCAAACATCTATATATGGATCCCTCATCCTAGAGATCTAGGGGGCTGGAATTTTGTAATTTTCAAGGAAGTGTTGTTGCAGACAGCTTGGTTGTAATCCTCTCTTCTACTACTTCTATCAATAAAGCTATTTGAGTTTTCCTCCATATGTTTGTATATCTCTGAATCTTGCTTATGTATGCATTTATATGGTTAATGTACATCTAATCCTACATTATTTATAGTTATAGATCTCTATGCTTTGATGGTATTTTGTTGCCTTGACTCTACAGGTGTTCTTTGAAGCGGAACAAGCGAGAAAGAGTGGCGAAAGCTTCATCAAAGGAGAGAGGAAATAAGCAAGGAGACTAGTGAAATACTGAGGTTGGTGCTCTCTGCTTCTCTCTCATCTATCTCTCATAAAGGAAATCACAAGTAACTTTAATCTGTTTGTTTCTAAGATAGCTACCCGTCTTAGTGGAACTAGCAGCTCTGAATAGACACTAGTTTTCCCCATAACAGTAAGGTTCCAGTCATTGACCTAGAATAAGAATGGGAGCAATTCAATAAGAAGCTCCATACATACACAAATCTTGAGCAAACATCTGAACTGCAAACCCCCTAGAAAACCCAGAATAAAGCAAATCCAAAAACAACAGAGGAAGGAGCTACAGGTACTTAAGATATTGAGATTATTTCTGTTGTTCCTACTTCTGAAATTGTCTTGAGAATTGAAGAGATACCTCCATTAGATATATTCTACAGTCCTACTCATAAGGTTGTAGTTAAAAGACAAGGGAAGAAAAGGAAACTGGACACCACTGCTATTACGACTCTAGAAAATGAACCAACAGATATTATGTGGAAGGACACACCCATTGACCCATCAAAGAATCTCACAAAGTTGTTGCAGTTCGCAGGAGCTTATGCCACAGCAACCATTGATAAAATGACGGAAGTCTGAATGCTGTTGAAGGAAAAGGAACAAAAAATTTTGTTGCTTGAACAACAATTAGCACAAGAAAAAACTAATCAGCAAGCAAAGCAACAAGTAGCCCAGCTTCAAATGGAATTCGAGTAGATGAGAGTGCAACACCAGACCAACTTATCAGAAAAGGATTTGCAAATTCGTCAAATGCAAGCCATGGTAGAAAAATTCAGAGATAACACGCAAATTGACGAATTCATCAAAGAAACAGTCAGCCTCAATTCCCTATTAATGCAGTAAGAAGAAATATTCTACCAGAAAATATCGCAAATAAATCCTTACTGCAAGACCAGTGATAAATTGACAAACCAAGTAATTGATATGAGGCTTGATTACGAAGAAATCCACAAAAGGGTTTCTAAATTTATCACCTGGAAAGAATCGGAGGATGGAAGAAAGTCTGACCTACCAAAAGTGGAAGAGTCCCACAAATATATTATGTTTACAGATTGGGATTCTTGGTTGAATCGGGTAGAAAGGGTGACAACGATAGGAGCAGGAGCAGCAAGCATCATAATAGAAGTCGTAAATGAAAACCTCCATGGCGCCAATCTTGTCAAAGAGTGTGTACCAAGGTTTCTACCGAATGTCAAACAACTAGAGCAACAGTGGAAACAGATAGCGCAGGAAAAGGAAGAGGCAATTAAACAACTAACCAGTGTGAATTGGGAGACATACTAGTAGTTTCTAGTAAAACCACACAGCCAGTGGATGAATCTGCGGTGTTTAACAACCTCTACACAAAAGATGGTGCCAACATTGACAAATGCCATATTTGTTGGGCAGTTAAAATCTACAATCAGTCAGTCGCCTCACCTCAAGCCAATGATCGACATTTGCAACCTCTGAGATCAAATTAGCATATTAACTTTGTTCAAGTTCAAAGGAGCTATTCATTAGTTTAATTTTATTTTTAGTTTTATTTTTGCCCATTCTGAGGAAGGTTTTTTGAAACCTCCTCAGCTATTTTTGTAATAATCTATTTTGAGGCAAGTATTTTAGTATCTAAACCCCTCTCATGCATTTAGATAGGGGTCTAGAATTTTATCAAAATCTCTTTTCAAGACATTACACTGATGTACTTTTGAGAAGGTTTTGATTAAATGAATGGAACAGGATCTATTTTTCTTTGACTATCTAACATGCTCTCCTGAAATGCATTTTTGTACTGTTAGAATGTGTTGTATTGAATGAAATTGGGTCAATATTGCTGAAGCACATGAGCAGGACTTATCATATATGGTACTTTTATCGTATGATTATGTTTTATTTATGTATTAAATAATACTCTTTTTATTGATTGTTTTATGTATGAAAGTTAGAATTATAGTTCTACATTATCCACTTCTATATGATGTTTTAGCTCTGATTCCATTTTGAATACATGAATGATTTTTATATGCGATATATTCCTCTCAATTATTTTGTCTAACTATTTATCCAAAACAATTATCGTTAAAAGATTTCATTTCTTTTGACGGTTGAATGATATTTATTACCAATTGTTGTAAGACATCATTATAGATCGCATATCTTATTTTATTCCCGGGTATATTAATAGTTAGATAATATTAGATTAAGATATATGCATGTGTTTAATAGTTAGATTAGATTATACTTAGTTGAATCATTTCCTATGACATCTTATATCATTCCATCAACATTATTGAATCAATCCTCTCTGGGAAACTAATCCCATAATCCCTAGTCGGAGCCACTTTACCAACTGAAAAGGAGTTGCTTTCAAGTTCCAGACCGGGTGGTTATCCCCCATGTTGTCGCAGCGAATTTCGAGGCTTCAACATGACCTAGGTGCAACAATAGATGTCATGATTGTGGATATTATGCAAAATTTGCAGTTAGAAAGCTTGAGGCCAACTCAAACACTATTGGAGTTAGCAGACAAATCCATCCTTAAACCTGCAAGAAACCTGGATGAAATAACAACCGTACTAGTCTCCTGGGAATATCCTGTGGACTTCTTTATGATCCATCTGAAATCCTCCAAACCTAGACATCCAGTAGTATTAGGCCGACCTTGGCTAGCCACTGTTGATGCCTTTATTGGATGCATGATTGGAGAGATGACCATTTGCAACGAATGTCAAAGTAAAAAAATTACCTTATTTCCTCCTTCCCAACCTACTACATAAATCCTCTTATGAATAGAGAACCCATATGGAGAGGAGGAATGTACTGAACCTTTGTTAACAATTGAACAGTCTAAAGGTATTTAAGAACAAACCGAAGATCAAGTTTTGAACTTGTTCTTAACCACAATAGGATGTATTGATTTTCCACAATCCTTTCAAGAATATGAGCACATTTTTAGTTCTAAATTTCAGGAAGCATGTCATCCCTCTACCTCCACATTATTTTCCATAACATCAATAGGTGAAGATAAAAAGTCCTATGTCCATGCTATTGAAATTAACCCTGGGAAGTGTCTATATGTTAATTCTGGTCTACAAGTAGAGCAACAAGAACAATTGATGTAAATGATTAAAAGACAATGTGGTGCTTTTGCATGGGATTACTCTAATATGAAGGGGATCCACCCTCGACACTTGCATGCATCACATCTATACAAATGATGAAACTAGACCAGTGAGGCGGCCTCAAAGAAGGATGAACCTAGCCCTGAAGGATATAGTAAAAGAAGAACTTGAAAAGCTCCTAAACACTAACTTCATTAACCATATTTCTGATAGTAAATTGGTATCACCACTAGTCATTGTACCTAAGGAAAATGGTAAATTGAGGATCTGTGTGGATTTTAGGGAACTAAATAAGGCTACCTTTAGAGACTACTTTCCCTTGCCTTTCATCGATCAAGTATTGGATACCTTATCTGGGAAGAAGTATTTCTCCTTCTTGGATGGATTTAGCAATTATAATCAAATCCAAATTGCACTTGAAGACCAAGAAAAGACTACATTTACTTGTCCATGGGGTACTTATGCCTACAGGGTGCTTCCTTTTGGGTTATGCAATGCCCCTACCACCTTTCAAAGGGTTGTCCTTGCTATTTTTTCCGATCTAACCCAAGATTGTGTGGAAGTCTATATGGATGACTTCACAATATATGGGGAAGATTTCCAACAAGCTTTAGACAACCTAGAGAAAGTTTTAATCAGATGTCAAGAGACCAACCTTGCCCTTAGCAATGAAAAATCTAGAATGATGCTTACAAAGGGTGTTGTAATAGGCTACCATATTTATGGGACTACGATAAGAGTAGATGCTGCTAAGATCGAAATAATCGCTCAAATCAAAACTCCCAGCTCTCAAAAAGAAGTTAGAAGCTTTCTAGGGAATGCCGGATATTACAGAATATTTACTCAAAATTTTACAACAATAGTCACCCCTATGTTCAAACTTTTAACCAAAGATGCATAATTCCAATGGGATTCTCAGTGTCAAATTTCCGTTGAAACTCTTAAACAAAAAATGTCAATTGCTCCAGTTCTAAGAGTACCAAATTGGGCCCTACCTTTTCACATCTATATTGATGCGTCAGACACAACTTTGGGGGTTGTTTTAGGAAAAAGAGAGAATCAAATTCCCTATGCCATCTATCTTGTTAGCAAAAATATCTCTCCTATAGAACTAAATTACACGGTCACTAAAAAAGAATTCTTATCAGTAGTTCATGTCATTAAAAAATTTAGACATTATATAATTGGGTATGAAGTTTTTGTACATACAGACCATTCAAATATCATATTTTTAATGAATAGACCTATCACCAATACTCGTGTTACTATATGGTTGTCACTATTGCAAGAATTAAATATTACTATTATGGACATACCAAGAAAAGATAATCTTGTTGTTGATTTTCTATCTAAACTTCATTAGGGAAATTTTGAGGTCTAAAATGGGCCTCCGAAGAAAATTGTACAACCAAAATAAAATTTATAAGAACCAATAGGATGCAATATGATGATCTCAACCATGGGAAATGATTCACCATTTTTGGAGTAAAAAAATAAAAATATTAAAAATTAATGAAATAATAAAACTATTTTTTCAACTTGTATTTTCAACTTATCTCCCTAATGTTTTACTCAAATTTGGAGCAGGAGTACTCGTTGGATGCAAAATTTAATTCCTCATCCAATGATTACCCATGTCACATACTTTCAATGAACCCTGCTACACAAAAAATGAGAAATACATCAAAAACATGATTGCAATCATGTTTTTCATGTATTTCTCATTTTTTGTGTAACAGTGTCCATCGAAAGTATGCAACATGGGTACTCCTTGGATGAAGAATCAAATTTTGCATCCAACAAGTGTTGCCACTTGAAATTTGAGTAAACCCATAGGGAGATAAGTTGAAAATACGAGTTGAAAAAATAGTTTTTTCTTTTTTCCCTCTAAAATTTGATGATATAATCTAATCTTATTTTATTATTTCCACTATTATTTTATAATTTCCTTAGGAGGCCCATTTTAGATGTAAAAATTCCCCTAATGGTCCACATAGGTGACAGTGCACCAGTTACTAATGATTTTCTAAATGAAAATTTATTTGTTATTTCTACTTATACTCCTTGGTATGCAGGTGTAGCTAATTACCTAGTTACAGGAAAGCTGCCACAAAATTTGTCTTTAAGGGAAAAACAAAGAATCATATAACTTAGTGATAATTATATGTGGCATAAGGATTGTTTATACCATATTGGACCAGATTTGGTGATCAGAAGATGTGTACAAGAATATGAGATGCAAGAAATTCTAAAAGCTTGCCATAATGAGCCATGTGGTGGACATTTCACTAACAAAAGAACTGCATATAAAGTGTTACAATCTAGGTATTACTGGCCCACCATTTTCAAGGACGCAAAGAAATATGTGGCCAACTGTGATGATTGTCAAAGGATGGGGAAACCTATCCCAGTAGATGAAATGCCTCTTCAAGCACAGGTAGTCATCGAACCTTTTGATAAATGGGCATTAGATTTTGTAGGACCAATTTCTCCTATGTCCAAAAAGAAGAAATATATTCTAGTATGTATGTATTATGTAACCAAATAAGTAGAGGCTAAATCATTATATTTTGCTAATGAACAATCTGTTGCCAACTTTTTATTTGAAGAGATATTTAATTGTTTTGATGTACCAAGGGAAACAGTAACTGATCAAGGCACTCAATTCACTTCCAAATTGGTCAAAGTTATTACAGAGCAGTATAAAATCAGACACCGGAAATCTACATGTTACCACCCCCCGGAAAATGGAAAGGTAGAGTCTACCAACAATGTAATCGAGTCCATTCTCACCAAGAAAATACAACTGCATCATAAAGACTAGGCTGATATGTTACCAGAAGCTTTGTGGGCCTATAAGACAACCTGGAGAAACACAACAGGACATTCTCCATATGAGTTGGCTTATGGAAAACATGTTTTTCTTACTATCAAATTCCATGTTAAAACCTTCAGAACTACCATGCAGCTAGGAATGGATTTAGATGAGGCACAGAACAAAGGCTAATGGAATTAAATGCATTGGATGATATTAGACAAGATGCTCTTCAAAGGACGATGCTTGTTCAGGATCAAAGAACCAAATGGCACGATAAGTTTATTAAAAAGAAATGTTTTCAACCAGGTGAATGGGCTCTATTGTATGACAGTAGATTTAATGATTTCAAAGGAAAATATTGACAACATGGTGGCATGGACCTTATGAGGTAGACACAGTTTATGACAATGGCTTGGTCAAGATAAAAAATATCAATGCATATCAAACTTCCTTTCTTGTGAATGGACATCGATTGAAAGTTTATCATAAGCCACTGTCTAAAGAGGATTTCACCAAACATGTTCTTCAAAATCCTGAAATGCAGTTGGTTAGGAAGGGGAGTTCTCCTCTTGTTGATCCACCACTGTAAGTTTTGTTGTATAATTTAATTTGATTTTGTACATATATGTATATAGGTGTGTTGTTGGATAATGATTTTGGTATTACTAACTATGCTTCCTTCCCTGTAGATAGACAATAAAGAAGGACATTTACCAAGTGTAAGTTTATTCCTTTAACTAGCCCTGGTAAATTATCTATGGAAAAGGAACCTATGGAGTTTTCTTTAAGTTTTTCAGACTCCTTAAAATTGAAAACACCGGCGAGCATAAACTAGCCCAGGCTCAAGAAAAATCCACGGGTAAGTGAAATGGAGTTTTCTTTAAGTTTTTTAGACTCCTTAAAATTGAAAACACCGACGAGTGCGAACTAGCCCAGGCTCGAGAAAAATCCACGGGTAAGTGAAATGGAGTTTTCTTTAAGTTTTTCATACTCCTAAAAATTGAAAATACCAATGAGCATTAACTGATCTAGGCTCGAGAAAAATCCATAGAACAATAGTAGTTAGGTTTATTTGTCAATAAAATGGAAGTGGCAACAAGAGTAGTGGTTAGTTTGGTTCCAAAAAGAGGAGGTTGTCCAACTACAAAATACCTTCTTGTTACAGAGCTTGGAGCCTGATCATTGAATTATTTTTCCTCATTTTCTAACACTTCCACTGCAATTTCAAAGTTCTTGTACCAGTGTGTTGTTTGTAGTTTTTCCAGTGTAATCCTTCTAGTAGAACAAATTCAAAAAGTAGCATCAGTAATCACTGGCACCTACTCTAGCTCAACCTTCAGAACATGCTAAGCTATAAGGAGAAGCCTACAAGATTCTAATTTGAAGACTATGCATCAGGGCATCTTATTAAAATTTCATCCGGTACTGGAAAGTAGTTTCCTGTGTGCATCTAGTACTGCAAAACAGTGTTCATCTAGTACTGGAAAGCAGTTTCCTATGTGCATCCGGTACTGCAAAATATTTTTCATCCAATACTAAAAATATTTCATGTGTTAATCCGGTAATAGAGGTATGAGGTCAGTATTTTATTTTCTACTATTAAGATTCATATTAATCATGTAATGAATATATAATTACCCTAATAAAATCTTATTACCATCAATTGTTAAGCTCCTATCCTAATCCTAAACCCCTATTTTCTAAGAAAAGAATCCTTTTGATGATATGATTGAATGGGGTAATCATGAGTGTGATTGGGCAAATGCCAATCATAATTTGAGAAAATGTATTATATGTTGAATGTCTCATGATAGATATTCTACCTTTGTGGGTTGTTTAAACAATAATTTTACCACTACCCCATAACCATACATTGAATGATTATGATGAATGATCAACGAAACCTTGACATTGACCATCTCGTACTAATGTATTGGTCTAATCAACCACGATCTATCCTTCGTATCTAACCTACACTTGAATAAAAAAATTCATCATTAACCAATATGAATGTCTAAATAAGCTTTGCATACGACTATCACCATCATCATGCATACGCTGACCTTGTAATTATGCCAACCACTTGACCGTTACCATCACCTCTCAATTTATAAATGCTCTTCTGGATGGCTTCACCATCCAGATGAGCATCATTTCTCTCTTGCATACCATTCAGCCTTCATTCCACTCATCCATCCAACGCCAGCTCTGTCGCACTATTTCCATAACCTAGCTTCCGATACTCTACTATTTACAGTACCCTGCTATTTTCAGTACTCAAACCTTTTCTGCATTTTATCCCTATAAATTTTCTAAGACATGTCCTAAAAGTTGGCATGGGGGTAGATTGACATGAACCAGTGTTCCAATTTTATCAAGAAATAGAGGAATATCAGTTGCGCGAAGAGAAATTCAGGCAAGCTGGCTAGATTCTGTTCCTGGAGAAGTTTAAGGGATACCACGAGGGTGTTTCTCACGCCTTCACTCAAAGCTATGATGGCTAATATGTTCATCCAGGCACTCTGCAATTAGATATCACATAAGATACTATAGAGGAAGCTACATGATTACCGGTTGTAAGGGAGAAATACTTCAAGGGTGTAAATATCAACAAGGAGCTATGTCGAAAGATTTTGGAACTCGAACATTTGAACCCTAACTAGTCTAAGGGTATTCCTAGGAATTGGATCAAAGAGGAATATGGAATGATGATTAATAGCTTGCAGAGATTCCTAACATGCGAAGGAAGGTATGCAATCACTTTTCTTTACCACTTGATACTTTTGTTACATTTCGAAGGAATGTAGGTTTTAACCCCATACAGAAATTAACTGCATACGAATTCTAAAAATAGAAAATAAACAATAGTGAGAGCATAACAAATAAAACAAATATACACAGATTTTCCCCTGGATCCCAAAACCAGGACTACCATATTGATTTTTCATTATGTTCCTTTCAATGTTACAATACATATATGTACATGTCGAAACATCCAATACCATGGACCGAAAACCTTCGCGCCCAAAACCATGTGCGAAAACCATGCACAAAACCATGGGTCCAAAAAAAAAGATTCCCCGGGGCATTGCCCCGGACACCGTAGAGGGGGGCTAACCGCCCCCCTATGACCCCCCTACTGTGCAGTTGATGCAATGAAGGGGGGGCTCCGCCCCCCCTCTAACACCCCTGTTTAACTAGGGAAGCTAGTCTTGGAAAGAATATAACACAACCCAACAAGACTACAAATAAAATTTCCTTATTTCCTTTGGATGAGTTTGAATAAAATGGTAAGAGGGGTTAAATCAACTTCCAAAAAGGTGGAGACCAACATTTATCATCATGGATTGATAAAACTTTTAGTTACTCATGAGCTAAGGAAACAGGGTAGCAGTTGGAAAAAGTTACTCAGATAGAATTTTGCTTCAGAAGGTAGTTCCAAATCCATAGAAGGGAACAAGCCAGTGGATAGTAATAAGGATTTAGACAGTAGGCAGGAGAGTAGCAAGAAGACACAGAAGAAGTAAAGAACTAAAGAAGACATTTCTAGCCCTACTTCACCAAAATCCATGAATCAATCAAACAAGGGTAAAGCGATAGAGGAAGAGGAATCTCTTGCACCAACAAGGTGATCATTAAAAGGCAAAAGCGCTTCTCTTGGTTCAACAAATCAAAGTAAAGTGTCAAAGGGAGAGAAGAAGAAAAGGAAGCAAGCTGACATTGAGGGAGGAGAACTCACAGGTACTATTTCAGAAGTAGTTGTTGAGTTTCCTCAAGAGGACACTCCTGAACCAAGAATTAAAAAGATGAAAAAGCCTAAGACAAGTGAGAAGGGTGACATGCCACAAAATGCTAAAAGAAATGAGAAACATGCACATAAGGGAGAGATCTTAGAGCCCATGTCACAGACCAAGAGGAAGAAGATGAGGTTGTTTCAAGACCTTGTCCTCACTCCTGACAACAAATTTGGTAAGTGATCAGAACCTACATGACAAACTACCAGGAGCATGGGACATTAGGTAATGGCCACTCATATCCCTTCTTTTCCAAACAATCCAATATATGTCTCTACTTCACCTGCAAAGGAAAATGCATATGTTGAAGCGCTTAGTGAAATAGAGGAATTAGTCACATAAACATTGAAAGAATTGAGGAAAGAAGTTAAGGCTAGTGAAAAATAAATTGAGGCTAGTAAAGAAACTGCTAAGCATGTAATATTTGAACCCGCTAGTTTTATAACTAGTGATCAAATGACAATTGAGAAACTTCAGAGGGAAAATGAAAGACTAAAGGAACAAGTGATAGATTATAAGTTGTTGAATAGGTATATTAAGAAAGAAAATGAGCAATTAAAGGAGAATAGTCAGAAGTGGCAAAATGAGTATGATGATATCTCCACCAATCTCAAGAAGGTTCTTCACCTCATACAATATACCAGGGTTATTAAAAGGGAACTCAAAGAAGAAGCTTTAGGTGTGAACATATTAGATCCAAACAGTTGATGTTCAGGCAAGAAGACTCCATTTTTGAAATTTTGAGGAATGATTCAATACTTTTGCATAAGGCCATGTAATGACTTAGGCATGGGGGAATGTTGAGTCTCCTTTTTGATGACTTTCATACCCCATATTTTCCTCTATTTTTTACCAACTTTACCTTGAAATCTACTCACCATTTTCCTACCTTCTTCAAAAACATGATTTTTAGCCTCCTTATGTAATAAGAGGTAATTTATATTTTAAACATTGTTTTTATGATTTCTTGTCAGTAGGAATGAAATATTTTATTCTTTGTACTCTCTAACTATTTGGATTGGCTCACATATATTTTTAGACCTTGTTCCTACTCGTCTGGTACCAATATTACTCATCTGGTACCAACATAGCTCATCTGGTACCCGTGTTCCTACTTATTCCGTACCTGTGCACCTATGCTCATCTGGTACCTGTGCGCCTACGTTCATATGGTACCTATGCTCATTCGATACCCGCATACCTGTATTCGTCTGGTACCTATGTTCATCTATCATCGATATCACCCATACGACTGTGTTCATCCGATACCTGTGGCTGTCCTACACCACCTACGTTCATCCGATACTAGGCTTGATTCTTCAGCTTCGACGGTTTGAGTGAGATGCCTTTGATGATACTGAGGGAACTAATGGTCAAAGCAATTACTTTTTATGGAAAATAGAGATATATGCTTCATCACTCATGCACTTTGTGTCATGAGGATGAAGTTGAACATGCAAAACAAAGTGAACTGTATATTTTTAGAACAATTTGATCTTATCCTTTAACATTGTATGTAACAACCATTCTTCTATAAGAGAAGGCTCGTAGATTATATGTGTTAGATATCTAGTTAGAGACAATGAGTAAGACAGTAAGACAGACAGTTGTAGTTAGAGTGGGAGACAAAGTTTTAACTTTATTGTGTGCTAGAGACTTGATTCTGTAATCCTTTCTTTTGAAATCAATAATATGAGCAACAATTGATGAATTCGATGTGTTGGTGGATTATTTACTTCTATAAATT
Source organism: Pinus tabuliformis (assembly GCA_031772625.1). Taxonomy (NCBI): domain Eukaryota; kingdom Viridiplantae; phylum Streptophyta; class Pinopsida; order Pinales; family Pinaceae; genus Pinus; species Pinus tabuliformis. The sequence continues at coordinate 437,131,658 of CM062814.1, read as the reverse complement.
CTTCCAGCTTTCCCTGGTAGCTCGGGAAGGGCAAATTTTTATTATAGTTATTGTGAATTTAGTTTGGTTTATGTGTGAGAGTGATTTAGTATTATAATTCAATTTTAGAGTGTTTGATATAATTCTAGTTTTGATTTTATGCAAGTAATATATTTGATATTATGAGACATAAATATGGAGATGTTAGTTTCTGAGTGATAACTCATTGATTTTATGAATGCAAACTTAATTCTCTGGCTATAGGTTTAGGTGTTGAATTCTAATTTGAAAGAACATGAAGAGTTAAGAATAAAGATCTCACCATTTACCTACATGTGATGTTATGTGAAGACTCTTGTCATACTTAACATTTCCTGTACAAGAATGTATGGCTTCTTTTAGAACTAGTTAGATTAGGAATGATTGTTTGTTTGATGCTTGATTGCAATAAGCTAATTGAAATTAGCTTCTACAGGAAAACATAGTTGAATCCATCTTTTCATTTCATGGGCCTGTAAATGGACAGATTTGTTACCTGAGCAACAACCTTTTAGATTACATGCTTATTAAGATTTCTTTTTTGATTTTTGCCTCCTAATGGTGTGAGATCAAAATTTGTCTTGGTTTTGAATACTTCCTATCTAGGCTATACTAATCAAACATAGGAACTTATCTATTATCGGCACATATAGTGTATCAACTCTGTTTATTATGAATCCCTGGTTGATAATTTAATATTGTGGCGATATATCATTCATATAATTTCCCCAACACATATATTACTAATGCAAGATGGAAGTATTTCCTATCTGACATGAAGAAGATAATCTCCCATGACTTTTCTTGGTTAATAGAGAGGGAAGCTACAACATTTGTAATGAGATTTTCCACAACTCTAAGAAGGAACTAGATGAAACTAAAGGATTTGAGATGGCAAGGATGAAAGAACCACTCTACTCAATCATAGGCATTTCAAAATCATTTTTGATGAATGGTGCATTCAAGCTTAAGAACCTAGCATGTATCATTCCTTCTTAGATGGCTATGAAATTGTCCAAAATGAGCTAGCCTTTCATGAAACTTGTTTGTTTACATTGGTAATCTTGGTCAATATGTACTTAAGCTATACCTTTATCTAGAATATTGCATGAAGCATTCAACAATCAAATAAACCGCTAGCAAGCGATTAATTTTCACGCAAGATCATGATCGAGTAGCAAGAGTGACTTTGTTGGGATCAACCTTTTCTATGTGTATGAGGATAAGATCTACTAGAAAGTGATCAATCTTCACACAATATTCAAACCATATCATTGTATGTGTCAACATTGTTATAGTTCCCACACAATCTTTGAATGGATTCTAGAATATTTTTTGTTAGATATTCCTAAAAAGCACACTTTCTTTAGAATCACCAAAGGCATAAATTATTGGTCAAACCAAGCACCCCACCATCTAGATTGAGTAGTAACCACACCAACTTATGAATATGGTTATATTTATGATCAATGACATGTGAATTATGATTTAAGGAAAAAAATCACAACATTGATCTAGATGAAAGTGAAGGGTTGTGTTATAGTAAACATTTATATATAAAATAGAGAATAAACCATGAAACTTCCAAAATGTGGCCTTAAAGTTCCCAGTTTCCAAAACATTCAACATAAAACATACAAGAATATGAAGAGAAAATTCCTTGAGGTAGGGTAACACAATCACATACTCTTTATGGAAGGAATCACTCAAAAAGCCATGTTTTCTACAAGACAATACAATCCAACACATCTACAATACAGTGACACTAATGTATTTAAACTTTCTAATGAGTAGTCCATGAGGTCTTGGATAAAATGTGATCAGGTGCATTGTTAAGGAACTCCTATATGTTAAGTCATTGGTTCAATTCCTTGCCCTATTTAGGTGTTATTTTTGTACATGACCATGATGTATCCTCACCACTGTTGAACTTACAAAAAATAAAATATAATGAGTATTCCTAGGACTCTGTGCCAAAATCCCCTTATTAATATATTATTTCATATTGATTATATAGTGGGCCTTTTCCATTACTGTCCCCTTCTATTCATTATCCCTTTGAGTACCTCCCTCGATACCCCATAATATCCTCTCTATGTACACATGTTTAACAAAAAACCTACAACCTTGGCCTCTTTCCCCCTTTCTTCTCATGGAATGCATATCCTACAAAAACCCATACGGTACTTCCCCTCATTCTCATAATGGTATCTAGGGTAAGCCAAATCTTATAGTAGCTTGAGGATTTGTTAACACAAGGCTCAAGGCCATTAAAACAATATTATCTAAAAATATCAACGTGCTACTTACATGAATGAACCTGGGTGGAAAAGGTAACACTCATTCCTCCAACCACCTAAGCTAGACCCAATTAATAATTGCTTGCCATTTATAAACAAAGGATGTGTAAATCTAAAATCAATAAAAAAAAAAAATCTTCATACCATGTTATTCTTAGCAAGTTTTGTAAGGAATTTAACATTACATGATGTTCATTAATTTAGAACCTTTAGCATGAATATCTATCTCCTTGGCTTCCATACTTAACATGGCATTATAAGAGTTTGGTGAGATAATCCTCTTATGAGATATAGTAGGTTGAGACCATGAATTTAACGTACTCCTCTTGGGATTTGAATACAATTCCTCAACCTATTCATCAACATGATAGCCTAAAATTCGAATTGGAGATCAGGCCCTATGGTCCCCACCCCCTATCCCCTTGAGGAGGAGGTATTATGAGAGGATTCAACAACCTCTTTCTTCACAAATAAGACTACAAGTTTGACAAGAGCCAACCCTGGATTGGCCAAGGTTTTAGCTAGGGGCACATTGGGTGTAGATAATGATTTATTTTATTTTTTTAGCCAATTAGACCCAACATTCTCTAACAATATCAGGTGAAGTCTCTTTAACTTGACACTCATGAGCTTTTTTGGGTGAAGCTTCTAGGATTTGGCTTTGACCCATCTAGGAGAAATCCCTAATTATATGGGATGGGATTTGGAACCTAAAATAAGTGTTAGGCAAGTTGATGTACATAGAAAATTACCTTAATACCTTCCCCACGTGGGTGTAAACAAATTCTTTAAGGTCCTTCGAAAGATTACATGAGGAAAATTACTTGCATCTATGTGTGAAATTCAAGGAGTACAAGAGGATCATACTAAATGAACTTTTTTATAGGAACATATATGTGATCTAGAAAGTCCCAAAAATACCTAGGCATGCCTAGGAGCTCTACTCATAATGAACAACATAGTTGTATGACTTCATTCATAGAGAAGGCACCATGCCATTCTTACCACACAACTAAATTATTAGAATATATTCAAGGGTCACAACCAACTTAATCCCTATGTTAACCCTAAAACCCCTTATTAAGGCTTATATATTAAGTTATTACATTTCTATTGCTATATTATTATGTAAGCTAGAACCTTTCATTATAACTATATCCTGTGTCTCCTACACACACACACCAAGGAGACCTAGTCTTGGAATAATCATATATTGTCTCGTATTGTATTCATTGTAAAAGGATATTCCACCCTCAGATTGGATTGTATTCCTTGAATTTTAGTTGTTTTTAAGGCGCAAGGTTCATAACATTTGGTATATGAGCATTTCAACCAAGGGTTTTTCTTCTTTAAACAAGTCATTGTGGAATTTTCGCTACAATTTTTTGGGAGGCACATTAGTCCATGAAATTTTCAAGATAATTAGGAGAGATCTCATAGTACATTTGGTAAAAATAAATAGATTCTGACTCAGTTTTGGAGATATACTCTATGCAAGATAAGGTTTGTGAATAGTCCTGAAACTAGTTTTAAACAAGTGATATTGGAATTTTTATTGTAAATCCCCCCCTCGAGAAACTTCAAACTGTGAAACTTTTAGGGATCTAAGACACATATTAAGGTACCTCAAGTAAACATTTTAGAATCATATTTGAAATATTGGACATGTGGCATGCAATACAAGTGTGCTCCTAGGAAGAGGCCAAAAATCAACAAGTTTTGGGAAAGTTACCATAATTTTCACTTGGCACATTAAATTTTGCCAATCCTGTGGAAATGAAAAGAAGTTGTATCAGGGCACTACATGCCAAAATTTTAGATTTAAAGGGTTCAAATTTTAGAGATATATCAGGACAAAGGTCAGCCATCTAGATAGTCTACAAATTAGGGTTTTGAAAGGCACATAACTTACAACTAGAATAAATTTTGATAAAGAGGAAGTTACATTTTATGTAATTCAAAATTTGTGATAAAGAGGAAAAATAAGAGAGTTATTGTTTACACACATGGATCCTAAGAGTGCTTCAAAAATTACTTCACCACTTAAAGCTTCAAAAAGCTCATCCTTGACTCATGAAGAAATATAAGATAGGATAGTATAAGGTATCTAAGTTGGAAAGTCAATTGTTGTAGGTTAAAGGATCAGTAATATCAAAAAAATTATCTTGGAGAGGCTTCCTAAAAAATATATGGAGATCCTAGGAAATCATGAAAACAAGGAGAAAAATCGTGTTGAAACACAATCACACATGGGGATTATTTTATCAAAAATTGAGAGAAAAAATATTGAATCACATAAACATAATCACGATTTTTCAATCCAAGATCCACATTAAAAGGGTTTCAAGGCAGCATGAAGGCACTATTTCATTCCAAATATGGATATGAAAAAGTTTGATGGTAACAACCCTATAACATGAATATTCTAGATGAAATGATTCTTTGATTTAAACAAAGTGACAACCTTGCAAAAGGTAAATATGGAATCCATGTATTTAGAATAAGATCAATTTGTATGGTATCGATGGCTTTGTGCATGTAAAAAGGATTCTATTGTATCTGTCCATTTTTATGAAGAAATTGATATCACATTATGGGGATATTAAGAGAAATCAATTTACTGGACAATTGGTAAATCTTTAGAAAAGTAGTTCAATTACATAGCATATTCAACAATTTCAAAAGTTGATTCTCAGGGCAAATAACATTTCAGAGGATAATTGTTTAGACCTCCTTATCAGAATTTTGAAGGAAAGCATCCAACATGAGGTGAATCTCTTTGAACCTAAATCCCTAGAGCATGATTTTAGTTTGGCAAGGAAAGTTAAAAGTAAACATATGGATACTATAGAGTGTTCATTAACAACTATAGAGAACCTCACGCTCTCACTTCTAACCTCAATAAATAAACAAGGTTGACACCTCAGAAATGGATGAAAGAAGAGTAAAGGGACTATGTTTAAATTGTGACAACAAGTATAGTAAGAGGCATACACATAGTGAGAAGAAACTATTCTACATAGAATATGAAAAGGAAGAATATCAAGAATTGAAATAGTCGCAATATCTAGAGCTAGAGGATATTACTCCAACAATAAGTTGTCATGCATTGGTTGGCATTAATCCTTGATAAACCCTCAAGATAAGAGGATATATCAAAATAAAAAAGGTAACAATTTTGGTTGATTCAGATAGTACCCATAACTTCATCAACTTCAAATTGGAAAAACTTCTCAATTTCTTTATAGCACCAGGATTTCAAGTAATGATTGCAGATGGAGGTATCTTAATTGTTTATGAAAGTGCCATCATATTAACTTAAATATGGGCAAGTGTTTATTAGATAGTTCCATGACTACAATCCAAATGGATGGTGTTGATGATGTATTAGGGGTCGTGTTAGCACCCTGTAATTAACCTCTAGGTTGAAAGAAGGATCACAGGGGTAACCACAAACCACTTGCGGAATTGGAAACTAGCCCTTCCAACTCCAGAGAGGGCTCTCTCTTTCAACTCAGTCACAAAAGACTGGTTTCAATGAAGAACAGTGGCTAGATCTTGGGCAAAGGATGAGTTTTTCGATTAAAGTTTGTGCTGGTAGGGTTTCGAAAGGAGTACCATTGGGAAATGAAGACAAACTTTGAGTGCTTATGATCAAACCAGTGACTGGTAAATCTGTTTAGAAAGTAGAGGCGAGATTAATAATGCTTATCAGTGAAAAAGATGATTATTAAGGTGTCTAGGAAGAATAAGACTAACAGTCCATTATACCAAAATGCATCTCATATAGGATAAAACTTTGATATAACTTTAGCAGGAAAGAATGAGATGAGGATTTATCTTGGAAATAAATATGAACATATAATCATAACAAAAAGGAATAATACTTAAACTCCATGCATTGGAACACCTTACAATGGATGAATTCCAAACAATACAGTTCAAACATTCAGAAGATTTTAGAGATAATATGGTAAACAAAGAAATAACGCGCATTCACATAAGAAAATGGACATACATCAAAGCACCATGTATTCAAATCTCTAGTAAAAACATATTTGTACTTCTGCAATTGGATTTGTATTAATATTCTCATAAAAACTATAGAGAATTCCAATAGTGTTCTCTCCAAATACAACTACCAACCATGAACCCCTTTTTCATCTTCTTTCATCATTAAATACAAAGAGGAATTCGAATTACCACTCTAGGTGGTCGAATTCACTGCACATGAGTAAAACAAGCTAAATACAATGTATTTGTAGAAAAGCAGAAACCTACCATATAGAAGTTATCATAATTTGGAAACATCATTGTTTTAAAGCTTACAAAAATTTAGAAACATCATGTCTAGACTTATCAATTAAACTAACTTATCTATGCTTATCCGACCACAAAAAACACTTCTAGAATGTCCCAAAATAGAAGTTTGTAAAAATAGCCATAACTGATAAACTTGTGTAACAGTGTGAAATAGGTTTCCAACTTAGCATGGTTTTGGGTTGTTCTGGACAAAACTGAGCCAATGGGGTGCACTTTAATTGATGTTGTGTTGGTGTAGAACCCCTGAGATATCCTCTTCAGCCTTTGTAGACCTCCCAAATGACTGCTCACCACTTGCACAGCAGAATAGAGATTCTGAATTTATATTAGCATATCCTACTCCAAAATGATTGTGGTGACCAGTTAATCATCTCATCCAACCTTATAGCACCTAACATACTTCCAATCTACCAAAATCTCCACATTTTCATCAAAATATGACATTATGTCACTACATAACAAGCCCTTAGTCATATGGATTTAGCCTTCAACAAAAGGGAACATAGCATATAGCTTCAAAAACTTCAAAAATGGCAACATGAATAGGACCTCCTTATGCCACCTCAGTTTTGGGTAGCCTCAACTAATATGCCAAGGCTACCTCCTCCTCCTCTTGTTGGATGATGGTTTGGCTTCCTTGGATTTCTTTGTAACTATGACCTGCTTGCTAGATGATTGCTCGACTTGCTTGGATGATTGCTTGGTTTTCTAGAGTTGTTCTCTAGTCCTGGATAGCTTTTGTCTCATCAGCCTTAACCTTCTTCACATGATGAAATTCCTTGTATAGTAGCTCTTCACCTGTCTATGTACAGGCAGAGTCCACTTCAACATTACCTTGGCTTTATCAACTGTGTCAAGAGCTTCCAATACTTCCACATAGAGTTCCTATTTTTACCTTTCATTCCTTTCTAGCACCTCATCAACCTGATATTGGCAGTCCTAAATTTACTCAAACAATTTATGCTACTCTTTCCATTCATCAAACTCTGTCTTTTTTGTTGCTAGAAGAGTCTCTTTCATTTGTTCTTCCCTCTTAGTTGTTTATCTCGTTGTGGGTCTCCTTGATTGTTCTGGCACATTTAACTCCTCCACCTCAATCACTTGCCTGCCTTTGTCCTGGGCTATAGGTTTAGAAGGCTTCCTGGATGATGCACCTTCACTATATTAGTTCCTCTGCTTCCTTGTGTCTAAGCTCTTTGTTTTCCTTTTGTAAATAAGCCACCATGAGATTAGCTTTGTCAAGTTTGTCCTACAACTCTATGATTTTTAGATCATTTTCCTCCATGGGAGCCTCTTGGCTATCTTCTTCAAATTCTCAACCACCTTCTTCCAATTGCTCTAGTGCATCATCATGTGGCTCAATTGTCTTCATAGAGGCTAGTTCCTCAAAAATATTCTTTGTAGCTGACCTGGTTCTTGGTTGTGGAGAAACTGTGTTTCTTCTTGGTCAGCTTGTGACACCCTACCTTTCCCTCTATTTTTTTCTCTCTTATCCTTCATTGACTTCTTTGTCTTTTCAACTTTAGGCTTACTGACATATTCTTCAGCTGCAGGTGTTTCTTCATTTGTGCCTACTGAGGGAAGGCCTTCTTGGCTTTTGGAGTTGTCTAAATGGGCCAACAAACCTAAGGCTGACAAGAAAGCCTCCTAGAATTCTTCCTCTTCTCTAATTCATTCAAGGCCAAAAATTTAATTAGTGCAAAGTGGAACAAACTGGGAAAATGCTTCTCTCCCTTAGACTGAACCTTTTCTGTCATTTTGCCCAAGATTTTTAAGAGGTCTCGCGGTAAGTTAAGGCTCATTTTTCCAGTGAAGTTCATGAGAAACCTGATATGGTATTGGTATAATCTGTTGAAACGGCCTTCACAAGTGAAATATCTTTGTATTGCTTTCAAGAATTTGTTGTGGTGGTTCAATAGGTAACTTCTTGGAAAGGTAGGCCCATATTTTCCTTTGTACTGAGGTTTCACAAAGCCTTTGTAGTGTGATGCATCAAGTTCCATGCCTTTAAACCAACTTTCACCTAGTAAAGGTATCCATGTGGCTTGGGAGATGGTTTCCTCTGAAACTATAAACTCCAAGTCCCCAATCTTCACCTGGTTACCTTTGAGAACGAGGGCAAATAAACTGGCCATTTGGAAATGGTAACCATAGGTTTGAATTTTTTCACAAAACAACATACATATTGTTTGTTCAAATGTTCCTCGAATGGTTGGGTCAACATTCATCATCTCTAAACTTCTAGGTTCTAACCGGACCACTTCTCCTCCCTTGGTTTTCCTTTTGTTCCCGGGGTTTTCCATCTAGTTATGTAGATTGTTGAACACATTTTCAAAACCAATTTTGGGTAAAATATGTGGACATAGGAGAGAGACAACACAATGTACAGGGATTAGGTGATAGCATGATGGACCAAGTAAGTGAGTGGCAGCACAATGGAATGTGGAAATTCAGGCAATTGACAACAGTTTCAAATGAGATGGAAATGGCTTTGGGTTTTGGGAAAAATAACACCGATAACTTTATATGCCAGAAATAGATGCCAAAACAATGGTTTGCATGTAAAATATGTGTCATAAAATTGAAAAACCTAGCTGAGAGAGGCCATGCTCGATTTCCAATATTGTAAACTGAGTCTCAGTTTAAATGTGAGATTGAACACGTTAAGAAAACCCTCATACCAACAACATATAGACTTTGTGAAGTGCATGTGGAGAAAATATACACAAAAACACTCTCTGTCATCACTTGACCAATTTTTAATGTAAACAACGACTAGGGAGCAATATTCTCATCTCATACATCATGAAAAATAAGGATAATGAGCAATAGACTTACATGGGCCTTAGTGAAGACTCTAAGCCCTGTGCACATCAGTTGCATGGCAATTATGCAATGACCTCCTTTATTCAAAGTTTTCAAACACCATCTTTCAATTCACAACCTCTTAGAGCATGGGTCACAATGAAGTGGGAATGAGTGCATCTTAAAAAAAAAAAAAGAATTTAGTGCCTCCAATTTGACCAATTTTTAATATAAACAATGGCTAGGGAGAAATATTCTCATCTCATACATCATGAAAAATAAGGATAATGAGCAATAGACTTACATAGGCCTTAGTGAAGCCTCTGAACCCTGTGCGCATCAGTTGCGTGGCGGTTGCGCAATGACCTCCTTTATTCAAAGTTTTCAAACACCACCTTTCAATTCACAACCTCTTAGAGTGTGGGTCACAATGAAGTGGGAATGAGCACATCTTTCAAAAAAAAAATGAATTTAGTGCCTCCATATGCCTTGTTTCATGTCATGAGGATGATTGATTGAGTGGAGTAAAAGTGAAATGACATGGGGATAACTTCCAATGATGATTAATAATGAAAAGTAAAGACCACTAATGAGACCCATAGCAATTCTAATTAACATGAATTTGACTAACATGACTTTGACTAATGATGGGTGAACCCCATGAAATGAACCCTTTAACCCTCAATAATTTCTTGTCCCTCCATGATTACACATTTGGAAATTATGACTTTATAAGCTTCTCATGGATTCTAGACTTCAGACTTTTACAAAATTCAAATTTAGTTTAAAAAACCCCTTTATGACATGAACCTTTAAAATGGGGGATGACAGCCTATGACACCCAAAAACACTTTCATACAGAAACCTTTAGACTATGACACCTTGTGATTCATAGGCTAGAATTTACAAACAAACCTCAAAAATAGAATAGTAAGATAAGAAAACACTATGATTCCTAAACTATAGGACCCTAACAGTTCCAATGGTTATAATCATTGGGCAGTGGCCCTTAATTTTCAAGATATTTTCATGAAATTTCCTCAAGAAGGAAGGAAATTTATATTAAAGGTATCCAAGGGAAACCATTTAAACTGAAAATCTCTAATAGCATGAAAATTTTACTCAAAATGGGACATCATGATGTAATTGCACAATTTTGTTCATTAGATGTTAAAACATTTATATCCTCTACTTCAGTGGATATCCAAAAAGTTATCAACAATCATTCTAGTATATATAGAGAGATGCTTAAGGGTATTCTTCCTACTCAAGATCATGACCATTTTATTCATTTGCAACCTAGAAGTGCACCACTTAACATTAGGCCTTATAGGTATCCATATGCACAAAAGAGTGGGATTGAGCATATGGTTTAAGAAATGTTAGAGGTTGGCATCATTCAACGTATCCAACGTGCTTTTTCTTCACGTGGGGTGATGGTTATAAAAAAGGGTGGTTCATGGTGTATGTATCCAAATTACATACGACTCAACCAATTGAAAACCAAATATAAGTTTCTTGCTCCTTTCATTGATGAATTATTATATGATTTGAATAGAGTGTTTTTCTTACTAAGTTGGATATGCATTCAGGATATCATCAAATAAAAATGAGGCAGTAAGACATTCTGAAAACAACATTTAGAACTCATGAAGGTCACTATAATTTTTTTGGTTGTGCCATTTGGACTTACTCAACATTTCAAAGTTTGCTAAATTATATTTTCAAACCCTTATTTAAAACAAAATTGTTAGTATTTATTGATGACATACTAATCCACAAAAAAACTTTGGAAGAACATGTACAACATGTTGACAAGGTCTTAATACTATTGGAAGAGCGACAACTATATGCAAAAGCTTCCAAGTGTGCCTTTGGGGTTCAAGAAATGAAATATTTGGGTCATATTGTATCTCATGAGGGTGTCAAAGTGGACCCTAAAAAATCAAAGCTATGATGGAATGGCCAATCCCCAAACCTTGAAGAAACTCATATAATTTTTAGGGTTAACGAGCTATTATCACAAGATTGTCAATAATTATGGTAAAATAGCAGCACCTCTAACAACATTACTAAAGAAGGAAGCATTTTTTTGGACTTAACAAGCAACCAAATATTTTGAAAAACTTAAAGAGGTTGTGATGAAGCTCATCAATAGGTATATCATAAGGGTCACAGTGCCATCCTCCAACTTATTAAATTATATTTTTCTCGCATTTATCTACAAATTTTGTTATATTGTGCTTAGTGTCAGGAGTAAAAGATGTGTTGCTATGTCATGTGGCCTTATGTGTGTTAAATGCAATAATTGGAGCAATTTTGAGATAATTTGAGTGCAGGAGCTCGGAGTAAACAAAAAATAGAGATTATAGGAGGTTTTCCACCTCCTTAACTCCTCAAATCAGCAAAAGATCACCACTCTATCTCTCATCAACTCGAGGTCATTGGTAGCCAAGCCAGTGCAGTTCAAGGGAGATCTAGATCCACCTATTCTTGAGTTAGGGAGACAAACATCCCTATTTTCTAGGGAGTTTTTGGTAGCTACCCTTTTGTATAAATAAACATGCTAAGGAACTCATTAGGATTCGAAGTTTTATTGTAGCTAAGAGACCATTGAGTTGAAGCACTTGTGACTGTTATTTTGATGATGTATTTGACATTTCTAGAATGATAATGAGAAGTTTTATTTTGATCCATCACTAAGTTAGTTCAAAGGGCTGAAGCTCTTGGGTTTGGGCCCAAACCTAGCAGCTTAGGTCCCTCTTGTGTACTTATATTTCTTTCATCCTAGAATGTTGATTAGTTTCTACAATTCAGTAGAGTTTATTCATATTCCTTTTAGCCTAGAAAGTTGATTAATTGTTGTAATTTAGTAGAGTTTATTTATATTCCTTTTAGCTTAGAATGTTGATTAGTTTTTGTAGTTCAGTAGAGCATAATCCCTCAAAAATTATATGACTATGATCCCTATCTCATCTTTCTCATGGGAGCATGAGTAGAGGACCCCATCATCACAGCCTAAAAACAATGTGTGATTCCATGTTTATGATTTCTTAGAAAGGTTTACATTTGGTACCTTGGTTCACATATGATTGTTGTAGCTTGGAAGGTATTTCATTGCATAGATAAAGTTCTTAGCATTTGTTAGATCGTTTATAAATTCAATTCATCTTTTCTACCCTTAATTGTAATATTTCGCAAATGAAGAGAGGAACAAGTTCATGTGATGTTATAAGGTTGTTTGATATGAAGGCAAGGAATCCTTCCACCAACTCCATATAGGACTTCTCCACCCTCTTTTGATGCATGCCAACCCATGTTCTTGATCTTTGTTTTTGGTCACCGTGAGTAGCTCTCTTAGCCCAAATATAGCCTTCCTGAAGTGTTGGGCTTGGCTAGGGGCGTTGGTCACCTTCCCTACATTTCCTGCAATCTTCATTCAAGTTGCCATCACTTTATCCCATCATCCTTACCCTCCAAACCCTCTCGGCCAACTTCCTGTAGCATTTCAGCACTTCTTGTAGCACTACAGGAATCCTGTATCAATCCCATAGCACACCTGTAGCAGCTTGTTTTGACCTTGTTTTGACCTATAATGATAGCATAGCTTATTTTAGGAGTAGGTTGACCCCTCAGATTGGATTCCATGACCAGAAGTACCACCTAGGCCATTCCCTTCATTCATTTTTCTTTCCTGCAAGAGTGAATAGCATTAGTTCTTTCATTCTGAATTTGGCAACTAGGACCTTACTTAATCTGCAAGTGTGAATTAGATAAAAAATGCATGCATTCTTGAGTTGTGAATTGATAGGATGATCTTATGTTTTCAAGCAAACCTGGTAGCAAATTAGAGTAGTTTCCCTTCTATAGTTAGCATAATTCTTTTTTTTTCATGAATGGAATCAGTAGTGTTGGGTGTGGAGCCTGATTATCTTCTTTATTTAGAGGTATCACCACATTGGACCCCAGTTCGTAATGTGGCAGCAACGCCACCCATAAAATGTACGCTGTAAAGGGGGTCTTGGGGGGGGCGCTACGATCTTTGGGAGCCCCCCCGGTGAGGGATCGGGGGTAGCGCCCCCAAAGCTAAAAATAGATGTAAAATTGCCTTGTAAAATGTTGTAATTTTGTAGTCAATCTAGGTTGTTCATTCGGCGGAGATCTGACGGTAGAAGTTATGTTTAATTTAGGGTTTTTTGCCCTAGAAGGCAACCCCTCGCTATATATGAGGGATCTGTATTGCGTCTATGTAGATTTGTATTATGAGCGAGATAGAGAGGAGATTGTGTAAGAGCGAAGAGGGAATTACAGCGGATCTGCTGTAGGTTGTATCTCTTCAATTTGCAAGATAATATAAAAGGAAGGATTGGTTGTTTCTCTATGGATGTAGCCCAAATTGGGTGAACCATGTATATCTGTGTCTCTCTTGTTTTATGTGTTTTCCATGTTTTTATTTCTGCAATATATTTTATGTGTTCCCTTGCCCTGTAAGATATAATTTTCTAACAATTGGTATCAGAGCCAAAGGTCTATTTGGCTAAAAAACTCGCAGGAGAGAAGGGTTCCTGGTTCGAGTGGGAGCAATGGCGGAAGATGGTAGGTTTAGGGTCGAAAAATTTAATGGCAAAAACTACCAGTTGTGGAAGATGCAAATGGAAGACTATATGTATCAGAAAGATCTTTACCTACCATTGAGCGGAAAGACAAAGAAGCCAACGAGTATGACAGACATAGAATGGGATATTCTCGACAGAAAGGCACTTGGAACAATACGGTTGTGCCTAGCGGTGTTGGTAGCGTTTAATATTTCAAAGGAAATGAAAACATAGGGTTTAATGTCGGCATTGGAGAAACTATATGAAAAGCCCTCGACCTCAAATAAGGTATTTCTTATGAAGCGTTTATTTAATATGAAGATGTCAGAAAGTGGATCTGTTGCTAATCATTTAAATGAATTTAATACAGTTACTAGTCAGTTAAGTTATGTAGGGGTAACTTTTGATGATGAAGTTAGGGCTCTGTTATTTCTATGCTCATTGCCAGAAAGTTGGAATGGTTTAGTTATGGCCATTAGTAACTCTGTCTCTGGATCTAGTACTTTAAAGTTTGATGATGTTGTCGGTTCAATCCTTAGCGAGGAAATGCGACGGAAAAGCTCCAGTGAGACATCAGGTAATGATTTGACTTCAGAGACTAGGGGAAGAAAAATGGAAAGAGGAAAGCGCCCAGGATATCGCAGTAAGTCAAGGAAGGTAGATCCAAGTCTAGATCAGGGATAGTGTGCTGGAAATGCCGGAAGAAAGGACACCTGAAGGAAGATTGCAAGTCTCGGAAGGGAAAAGAAGGTTACGCGCAACAAGAAAACAATCATGAAGCGAATGTGACAGGTGATGTGTTGCAAGATGCTCTGATTCTTTCATTAGAAAATATTATGGATTCCTGGGTGGTAGATTCAGGGGCCTCATTCCATGCCACACTTGATAGGAAGCATTTCCATCATTATGTTCAAAAAGATTTTGAACAGGTTTGATTGGGTGATGATAAACCCTGTAAAATCATTGGAATGGGTACAGTTTTCATAAAACAGCAAAACGGAAATCAATGGATATTGAAGGAGGTAAGGCATGTTCCAGATCTGAAGAAAAATTTGATTTCAACAAGGAAGTTGGGAGCTGAAGGACGTGTAACTACTTTTACAGATAAAACGTGGAAGGTCACTAAAGGAGCCCTAGTAATAGAAAAAGGAGAAAAAGTTGGTACATTGTATTTATGCAATGGTATTTCTAATTTTGTTAATGATTTAACCTCTACATGAGAAGATACGACATTGTGGCATCGTAGGCTCGGGCACATGAGTGAGAAGGGGATGCAGATTCTTCACTCAAAAAATTTGTTGCCAGGTTTGAAGCATGTTGATTTAAAATTCTGTGAGAATTGTGTTTATGGAAAACAGAAGAGAGTCAGATTCCTCAGAGTTGGGAAAGAAAAGAAGAGTGAGAACTTGTGTATACAGATGTATGGGGACCTGCTCAGGTATCATATCTTGGTGGTTCTAATTATTATGTTACTTTTATTGATGATGCAATCAGGAGAACCTAGATTTATTGTATTCGAAATAAATCTGATGTATTTGATACTTTCAAGAAATGGAAAGCTTTGGTTGAAAATGAGACAGGAAAAAAGTTGAAGTGTCTCAGATCAGAAAATGGAGGTGAATATTGCAGAAAAGAGTTTGATAGGTACTGTTCAGAGAATGGAATTCGCAGAGAGAAGACAGTTCCAGGAACACCACAAAAAAATGGTGTGTCAGAAAGGATGAACAGGACAATCATGGAGCGTGCAAGGTGCATGAGATTGCATGCAGGATTGCCTTTAAAATTTTGGGTAGATGTTGTAGATATTGTTGTTTATTTAATAAATAGAGGGCCTTCAAGTTCATTGGATGTTGGTATTCCAGAGGAGGCATGGATAGGGAAAAAGGTAAACTACTCAGTTTTAAAGACTTTTGGTTGTGAAGCAAGCATGAGGCAAAATCAAATAAATGTACCTTTATTGGATATGGTGTTAATGATTTTGGTTATCGCTTTTATGATTATGAAAAACACAAAATCATTAGAAGCAGAGATCTCATATTCAATGAAAAGGTTTTGTATAAGGATCAACTGCAGGAAAAGAAACAAGAAAAAGAAAACAGAGAATACACAGTGCTTGATGAGATCACAGAAAAAGTCATGGTGCCTGAAAATCATAATGATCGACAACCAAAACAACAACAACAACAAGCACCTCAAACACCTGAAAGTGGTTTTAGAATATCTACCAGGATAAGTAGACCCCCTGAACGATACTCTCCTTCATTATATTATGTATTGTTGATTGATTCTTGTGAACCAGAATGTGTTGGCATTATGATATATGTGTTGTACTTGATGGCAACCCACTTGTAGCAGAACAACTCACTTGTATATGGTAACTAGATGAATCTACAGGAGAGATATCAGATGTGACAAAATGCATGGTAGTTCAAAGGAATCATTTCAGAAGTAATATGGCAAATTACAGTGTAATAGGTCTATTCAGAAGTAACAGGACATTGGTACAGAAGAACAGGAAGATGGAACTTAGGTCTACTAATCAGAATAAAGAATGTAAAGGAAAAGGTTGATGTAAAGTAGTTTAAGAAGTATATGTAGGTCCACTTAGTCAAAATAGCGTATACACACTAGTCCATAGAACAAAAAGAGCGTATACGTATACACGCACTCTCTCAGGAGGAAAAGCGCGTACATGTTGGAAAACCAAGGTTTTTGTCTGAGGTATTTGGTCCAAGGTATTTGGTCCGACGTATTGACCCTAAGTATTTGGTCCAAGGTATTGGTCCTAAGTGGTTTTGGTCCATGGTATTGACAAAGGATCTAAGTATATAAGGAGGAGAAGATCAAAGGTTTAAGGGCACAAGTAATGAATATCTTATGAAGTGTTATATCAAAAGCAAATATGCATGTTATGGGTTTCTGATGCTTTGCTTGATCTAGACTAAATATGCACCTAAGCATTTGATGATAGATGAGATCTAATGATGGATCAAGATCATAATGACTATCATTATGTGATCTGATAATGGATGGGCTAGATCTAATTACTAACACAAGTTTTATCATTTATATGTGATGATCTGGGTATGTCTGAAGTCGGGAATTGCAGCGAAGTTATAAGTAAGTATTTGCAGATCTATACGCTGGTTTGCTTTGGTGAAGATACGTATACACGCTGGTTCGGCTCTTCCAAGTAGCATATGCAAAAGAAAATCTTGATGTTTAAGGATGATTGATCTATTAGATGAGTGATGTTGTTTTACTATTGTCTGTCAATGAAGTCTTCTTAGATTTGAACGTAAAACTGAATGCATAAGGAGGCTGGTATTTGATTGATTGATTTTATAAGTGAGAAGAAGTGATCTTTGTTGTCGCCTATGTAAAGCTCTGTAAGTTGATAGTAGATGTTCAATATATTGTTGGTTGGTACAGACTTGATTCAAAAGTTTATATTTGCAGTAGTTTTGAAGGTATATGCAGGTTTTATTAATGGAAGTAGCGTATACACGCAGTTTGGGTTTGGGTTCAGCTAAGTAGCGTATACATTCTGATGCATGGTTTTTGAGGTTACAGCTGGTTCCGAATGATGATGCAGTGTTCTGGGTTCAGATCTGTGTACTGGTTACAGTGATCTGTCTGTTCCATTTGATTGGTTGAATTTGATTAAGTTTTAATGAATGGTTGATTCAGTTGTGTTAGAGGTTCAGTGATTGTTTTATCTCAGAGGCTTCAGTTATTGATTGATTCAGAGATTGATAATTGGGCTTCAGTTATATCAGAGATTGATGATTGAGTTTCAGTGATTGGTTGATGAAAATGTATTTGATGGATGTATTGCAGTGGTGATTGAATTTGAGCTTCAATGTTACTAATGGGTCCAGTGTGAAAATTTGATGAAATGTGGCCTACATATAGTGTTGTTGTGTACCAGGAGCATCCAGTGTGAAAATTTATGAAATGTGGTCCCTGGAGGATACTGAGGGTTGGAGCCTTCAGTGAGGAAGTCGAAGCTTCCTGCCAATAGTGGCTAGTGATTTGATCAGGGGGTTGGAGCTCCCTTCTAGTAGCAGCTGGAGAGCGAGTGAAGCTTGTAGCCTTCTGTAGGTTGAAGCCTACGTACTAGTAAATGGATCGGTTAGTACAAGAGCTAGGGGGTTGGAGCTCCCTTCTAGTAGTAGCTGGAAAATGGCTGAAGGTTGGAGCCTTCTATATGCTGGCACCTACGAACTAGTAAAAGGATTGGCTAGTACAAGAGCTAGCGGGTTGTAGCTCCCTTCCAGTAGAAGTTGGAGAATGAGAGAAGGTTGTAGCCTTTTGCAGGTGGGTGCCTGCATACTGGTATGAGTCTACACTAGTACAAGATTGTAAAAAGGTTTTTCTTATATTAAAAGAAGACAACAACAGGTGGTTTTTGTCCCGCATTGGGTTTCCACCTTAAATCTTGGTGTTCATGTGTGTTGTTTATGTGTGATGGTTTATTCTATTATTACTGCACATGGTTACTGTTTATATGGTTGATGAAGTACTGATGCACTGATTAAAGATCAAAATATGATGAATTAATTGAATCATAAGTTTGATAGATATACGATGGTTGCTTTAAAGACAGTTGCGTGTACACGTGAGTTACCTTCATTGAAGTAGCGTATATAAATTTGAGTATGAAAAGAAAAAGTTATTGATTTGATAATACTGATTCACCCCCCCTCTCAGTATTATTTCCAACAATTGGAATCAGAGCAGGTCCTTTGGCAGAAGCTTGATCGCTTGAAGGAGATCCGTAGAAACAATGGGAAAGAAGCTAAAGAAGAAAGCGCCTCAGAAAAGGAAGACATCTCAAAGGAATAGTGACAGTAGGAGAGACAATTGGTCGTTAGGTGGAAGCAAGTATTCAGATTCAGAATCACCTCAGATTGAAGATGAACAAGCAAAAGAAGTATCAGGTACAAATTTTTGGTCTTCTAGTGATACTTTTCTTTGTTCATGCAATATTGAAGATATTGGAAGTGATCGTGAAAGAAACATAGAAGCAGAAGTTAAAATACTTGTAGATAAAATCAGAGATCAACAAGATCTATTTAAAAAAAGGGAGTGTGCCTTCAAAGAAGAAGTTACCAGACTAAAATCTCAACTGGAGGAAGGAAACAAAGTAAGGAAGTAGTACAAGGAAAAGGAAGATCAATGTCAAAAACTGCAGGATGAAGTGGCATCATTAAGAAATGACGTAAATGAAAAGAGTACAATAATCAAGAGACTTAAAAATAGATCCTGTTACTATGAAAGTCTTGAAGCTAAGATCCTATCTCTAAAATAAGATCTTGAAGAACTACCTCAAGCAGATGAAGAACAAGAAAATGAGATTCTCAAATTAAGGCAACAAGTGGAAGAAGGAAGAAAGGCTAAAGAAATCTTGAAGAAGCAATATTTGGAAAAGGAAGAGAAATATCAGGTTGAGGTAAATATCTTAAAAGGTAAATTAGAAGAAAAGGATAAACTGTTACGATTTCAAGACAATACTAAGATTTTGGATAATATTCTTAGTAGTCAAAGGTCTTCTACCATCAAAATTGGTCTTGGTTTTCATGAATCTATTGAAGGTGAATCTAGCTCACAAGATGAGGCAAGGAACTCTAATGAAAAATCTGAAATACTCAACAAGGAGATGAGAGGTCAACCCCATCAACAACCAAGGAAAGAAAGTATTCAAAGAAAATATTCTATTCCTAACTATGGAAGTGATAGTCAGTTATTTCCTCTGATGAATAATGTTGAATGTTTTATATGTCATAATTTTGGACATGTTGCAGTGAGATGCAGAAGTAGAATGGTTCAAGATCGTCACATAGAATGATCATCAGCTTCTAGGTACTTTAAGGGATATTGTTTTTCTTGCAATATGTTTGGTCACAAAGCCATTGATTGCTATAGAAGGAATATGAAGCATGTAAGATGTTATGCATGTAACAAGTTTGGAAATATAGCAAAGGAATGTAGGAGAAAATTTCGGCCACCATACCAAAGGGAGAAAACATCATCACACTCGAAGATATGGAAGAAAAAGGAAGTACAGTTAGAAAGATGTGGCATAGCAAAGTAAACAGACACAACAGACTCAGAGGGAGATGAAAGTGTGAAACTTTAGAATTTCAATTCTCATATGTAGTTATCATGAAGACAAATCGCGTATATATGCTAGTTCGAAGCTGCACAGTCATGTATATGGTGTTTTGAGGAAAAAGCAGTGGGACAGACTCAGGAAAAGGGGTATGATATGGTTTAGTCAATTATCAAATATCTGTTATGTTTCGATTGATGATGATTACAGTCTACTGATAATATGTAGAAGTGCTCTTGGCCCTCATAAGATGTTGATAATTTGATGAATAACTGGTAGATGATGATGCCTTGATGATTCTTACTGACAAATGCAATGATTAGATTTGACAGTGAACAGATGGCACAGGTTCGGGGGGAGCATATGCTTCTAATAATGCATTGTTGGCATTATAATAGAAGACCTTGGTACATGAAGATGCATAAAGTTCATATGGTGCAGTTATGATGTAGGATTCCTGTAGTTCTTGGCTCTCACATGGTTGAGGATTGTTGTTGTTAGTATCAAGAAAGCTTGACAAATGACTATGATCTAATGGTTTGCTAGCTACATATTGCTATCTCTTTGATGGATACACATTATTCTGGATACATGGATGATTACTTAGGTTGCATATTGATAAATATTGTTGGTTGGCCAAGAGAATGGTGTTGTTACAGGTTCCTTGAAGACATATCTATTTGGATACATGGCTTACTTAGTCATATAACAATGATGACTTCTTACTTTATGATGATAGGTTTGATACTCACATATGTTGATTATCATGGTTGATGCTTATCAGATATGGGATGTTTCCTAGTGATGATACATGGTTGATATATTGAGGGTTCTTGTGGAAATATCATGTAGTTCTTGATGATGATGTTATGATCATAGATTATGACTATGATGTTTTCACATACATGTGATATGATGTGAATGTTTTTGTGTTACTGCTTGGAGATGTGACATATGCTTAGTTGATTCATGGAAGGTTATGATAAGGCTCTTTCTACTAAGGAAACGAAGCAAGTTGATCTTGATGAGATTAAGACGATGAGTTGATATCTATATATGACATACTTTGTCATAGGTTGATGATATTTACTTTGTCATATCTTCGGAACTGATGATGGACGTATGCAGGTTGCAGGTCTAGATGTTGTTGACAGATGCTTATGGTGCAGATCATATATGGTGTATGATAGTTGTTGATGACTATCATGGTCTTGTTTAGATATTTCGTCTTTTTTATAAATGTCATGTATATCACTCGATGAAAAGGTCATATAAAGGCCCATGATGTAATAATATGTCTCTGTCTGTCGTAGTCTTTTTAATGAGTCCTTTTGGTCATAGGATGTAATTTGTACCCCCACTATGCATGGGAAGGATGATGTAATAATTGTTATATTTCAGTCATGTATAAACAATTGGTATATCCCCACTTGGTTGGGTGGATGAGTCAAATTTGGTATATCCCCACTTGGTTGGGAGATTGATGTATGTATGAGTCATTGGTGATAGGAAGGTCAAACTCACATAGTTGAGTTATAGAGTCATGTTATTCTTTTGGAAAATATTTTTGTAGACTCTGCATGTGCTCAGGGGGAGCATGGACGATTTAGTGCATTGCATCATGTACAAAGGGGGAGTTTAATCAGAGAATTCAACATGTGCCTAGGGGGAGCATGATCAATGTTTATATTCAGCTATTCAGATATGACAATCTTCATATCAAAGGGGGAAAATATCTTGGTCCACCCTTTTCCCTTGATGTCAAAGGGGGAGAGTATTTTGGTGTTGCTTGTTATCTCTAACAGTTTCTACAACTTGCAGTAATCAACACCAACATGGTTGCCATCAAGTCCAAAGGGGGAGATTGTTGGCATTATGATACATGTGTTGTACTTGATGGCAACCCACTTGTAGCAGAACAACTCACTTGTATATGGTAACTAGATGAATCTACAGGAGAGATATCAGATGTGACAGAATGCATGGCAGTTCAAAGGAATCATTTCAGAAGTAATATGGCAAATTACAGTGTAACAGGTCTATTCAGAAGTAACAGGACATTGGTACAGAAGAACAGGAAGATGGAACTTAGGTCTATTGATCAAAATAAAGAATGTAAAAGAAAAGGTTGATGTAAAGCAGTTTAAGAAGTATACGTAGGTCCACTTAGTCAAAACAGCGTATACACACTGGTCCACATAACAAAAAGAGCGTATACGTATACACGCACTCTCTCAAGAGGAAAAGCGCGTACATGTTGGAAAACCAAGGTTTTGGTCCGAGGTATTTGGTCCAAGGTATTGGTCCTAAGTGGTTTTGGTCCAAGGTATTGACAAAGGATCTAAGTATATAAGGAGGAGAAGATCAAAGGGCTAAGGGCACAAGTAATGAATATCTTATGAAGTGTTATATCAAAAGGAAATATGCATGTTATGGGTTCCTAATGCTTTGCTTGATCTAGACTAAATATGCACCTGAGCATTTGATGATGGATGAGATCTAATGATGGATCAAGGTCATAATGATTTATCATTATGTGATCTGATAATGGATGGGCTAGATCTGATTGTTAACACATGTTTTATCCTTTATATGTGATGATCTGGGTATGTCTAAAGTCGAGAATTGCAGCGAAGTTATAAGTAAGTATTTGCATATCTATATACTGGTTCGGTTTGGTGAAGATGTGTATACATGCTGGTTCGGCTCTTCCAAGTAGTGTATGCAAAAGAAAATCTTGATGTTCAAGGATGACTGATCTATCAGAAGAGTGATGTTGTTTTACTATTGTATGTCAATGAAGTCTTCTTAGATTTGAACGTAAAACTGAATGCATAAGGAGGCTAGTATTTGATTGATTGATTTTATAAGTGAGAAGAAGTGATCTATGTTGTTGCTTGTGTAAAGCTCTGTAAGTTGACAGTAGATGTTCAGTATATTGTTGGTTGGTACAGACTTGATTCAAAAGTTTATATTTGCAGTATTTTTGAAGGTATACGCAGGTTTTATTAATGGAAGTAGCGTATACATGCAGTTTTGGTTCAGCCAAGTAGCGTATACATTCTGATGCATGGTTTTTGAGGTTACAACTGGTTCTGAATGATGATGCAGTGTTCTGGGTTCAGATCTGTGTACTGGTTACAATGATCTGTCTGTTCCATTTGATTGGTTGAATTTGATTAAGTTTGAATGAATGGTTGATTCAGTTGTGTCAGAGGTTCAGTGATTGTTTTGTCTCAGAGGTTTCAGTGATTGATTGATTCAAAGATTGATGATTGGGTTTCAGTTATATCAGAGATTGATGATTGAGTTTCAGTGATTGGTTGATGCAGATGTATTTGATGGATGTATTGCATTGGTGATTGAATTTGAGCTTCAATGTTACTAATGGGTCCAGTGCGAAAATTTGATGAAATGTGGCCTACGTATAGTGTTGTTGTGTACCAGGAGCATCCAGTGTGAAAATTTATGAAATGTGGTCTCTGTAGGATATTGAGGGTTGGAGCCTTCAGTGAGGAAGTTGAAGCTTCATGCCAATAGTGGCTGGTGATTTGGTCAAGGGGTTGGAGCTCCCTTCCAGTAGCAACTAGAGAACGAGTGAAGGTTGTAGCCTTATGTAGGTTGAAGCCTATGAACTAGTAAATGGATCAGCTAGTACAAGAGCTAGGGGGTTGGAGCTCCCTTCCAGTGGCAACTAGAAAATGAGTGAAGGTTGGAGCCTTTTGTAGGCCGACTCTTACGAACTAGTAAATGGATCGGCTAGTACAAGAGCTAGGGGGTTGTAGCTCCCTTCCAGTAGAAGCTGGAGAATGAGAGAAGGTTGTAGCCTTTTGTAGGTGGGTGCCTGCATTCTAATTAAGTGCTCTCCAAACCGTGCAGGGAGGTTTCCCATTACACGGTGTACTGGTATGAGTCTACACCAGTACAAGATTGTAAACAAGTTTTTCTTATATTAAAAGAAGACAGCGGCAGGTGGTTTTTGTCCCGCATTGGGTTTCCACCTTAAATCTTGGTGTTCATGTGTGTTGTTTATGTGTGATGCTTTATTTTGTTATTACTACACATGGTTACTATTTATATGGTTAATGAATTACTGATGCACTGATTAAAGATCAACATATGATGAATTAATTGAATCATAATTTTGTTGGATATACGTTGGTTGCTTTAAAGATAGTTGTGTGTACACGCGAGTTACCTTCATTGAAGTAGCATACATAAATCTGAGTATGAAAAGAAAAAGTTATTGATTTGATAATACTGATTCACCCCCCCCCCCCCCCTCAGTATTATTTCCAACAAAATGTTATGAAGAATAAGTGAAAGTAGAAATGAGGAAGAAGTGGGAGCAAGCCATGAAAGAAGAGATGGACTCCTTAGCACATAACCAGACGTGGGACTTAGTCAAGTTGCCTACAGGTTCAAAAACATTGCAGAATAAATGGGTTTATAGGTTGAAGGAAGAAGGTGGAGATATAAAAAGGTATAAAGCTAAACTTGTGGTGAAGGGGTTTGCACAGAAAAAGGGTATAGAATTCAATGAGAAATTTTCTCCTGTTGTTAAAATGACTTCAATAAGAACTATTTTAAGTCTAGCAGCAACTGAAGATTTACATCTTGAGCAGTTAGATGTGAAGACAACCTTTCTCCATGGGGATTTGGAGGAAGAGATATATATGTAGCAGCCACAAGAATATGAGGTAAAAGGGAAGGAGAAACTAGTGTGTAGGTTGGAGAAGAGCTTGTATGGCTTAAAACAGGCTCCAAGGCAGTGGTATTTAAAATTTGATAGGTTTATGTCTGAACAAGGTTATACTAGATGTCACTCTGTTCATTGTGTTCATCTCAAAAGGCAAAATGATGGCAACTATATTATATTGTTATTGTATGTAAATGACATGCCTGTTGCAGGTTCTAACATGCATGAAATAAATGTGCTCAAAAGAAAATTGGCAAACTCATTTGCAATGAAGGATTTGGGTGTTGCAAAACAAATCCTTGGTATGAGAATAACTAGAGACATGAAGAATCGCAAAGTAACATTGACTCAGAGTGAGTACATACAAAAGGTGTTGAAAAGGTTTAATATGTAGAATGCAAAAGCAGTTAGTATACCTTTGGCTATCCATTTCAAACTAAGTAAGGAAATGTGTCCCAAGACTCAAGAAGAAATGGATTATATGTCTAAAGTTCCATATGCATCAGCAGTTAGAAGCTTAATGTATGCAATGCTCTGCATAAGACCTGATATTGCACATGCAGTGGGAGTTGTAAGAAGGTACATGAACAATCCAGGAAAAGAACATTGGATGGCAATGAAGTGGATTCTCAGGTATTTGAGAGGTACCACAAATCAAGCATTGTGCTTTGGTGGTTCAAACATTGCTCTACAAGGATATGTTGATGCAGATATGGCGGGTGATAGAGATAATAGGAGGAGCACCACAGGGTATGTGTTTACTATAGGTGGAACAACTGTCAGTTGGGTCTCAAAACTGCAAAGTTTTGTTGCATTCTCAACAACGGAAGCAGAGTATGTTGCTGCTACAGAGGCTAGTAAAGAAATGATTTGGTTACAAAGGTTTCTGGATGAATTAGGTAAGAAGAAGGAGTTGGGCAGGTTATACAATGACAGACAAAGTGCCATACATCTTGCAAAGAACTATGCTTTTCATTCCAACACTAAACATATACATCTCAAGTACCATTTCATACGGCCAACATTGGAAGATGGACAGTTGAAGCTAGAAAAGATACACACTAGCCAGAATCCTGCATATATGTTAACAAAAGTTGTAACCAGGGAGAAGCTGAGATTCTGCTTAGTTTCAATTGGTCTTCAAGTATGATGAAGAAGATGAGAAACAACCAAGTACAAAGTGGATTCATTGTCCAAAAAAAGAAGCAGCGGTGGAGTTGCTATAATCAGTCTCCAAGTGGGAGATTGTTGGGTGTGGAGCCTGATTATCTTCTTTATTTAGAGGTATCGCCACATTGGACCCGAGTTCGTAATGTGGGGAAAACGTCACCCTTAAAATGTATGCTGCAAGGGGGGTCTGGGGGGGCGACTGCAATCTCTGGGAGCCCCCCCCCCCCCCCCCCAAAGCGAGGGATCGAGGGCAGTGCCACCGAAGCTAAAAATAGATGTAAAATTGCCTTGTAAAATGTTGTAATTTCATAGTCAATCTGGGTCGTTCATTAGGCAGATATATAACGGTAGAAGTTATGTTTAATTTAGGTTTTTTTCCCTAGAAGGCAACCCCTCGCTATATATGAGGGAATTGTATTGTGTCTATGTAGATCTATATTCTGAGTGAGAAAGAAAGAGGATATTGTGTGAGAGCAAAGAGGGAATTACAGCAGATTTGTTGTAGGTTGTATCTCTTCAGTTTGTTGGATAATATAAAAGGAAGGACTGGTTGTTTCTCCGTTGACGTAGCCCAAATTGGGTGAACTACGTATATCTGTGTCTCTCTTGTTTTATGCGTTTTCTGTGTTTGTATTTATGCAATATATTTTATGTGTTGCATTACTCTGTAATATATAATTTTATAACAAGTAGCATTTACAAGTTGACAACATTTACAAGGTAGAGTTGAAAAGCATTTACAGGTAGAGTTGAAAAGCATTTACTTTCTTTTCACTAGGACTAGCTTTTACATTTTGCTTTCAGTAGTTAATCTCCTTTAAGTTCAGTGAATGCATGGTCTTGGAGCCCTAATGATCAAGTGACCTAGTTGAGGGTGGCATGAGTAGAATTCATCTACTATGTATATAACATTGTCACCTCGAAGTTTGTATGAACCCTGGGTTGATAAGTAAAGTTGAAGAGCCTTTGGAAGTTGCAGCACTCTTGGTGCAATACCAGGGCTTACCAGGTTGCCTATATAACTCTCATCCTAGCCACACCTAACTTCATAAAAACCTTCATTGTGGAGTATGATGCCTCGAGCCATGACATTGGTGCAATTTGATGCAAGAAACTTTGAAAATATAGAAATTAATGGAAATAAAATACTCAGACCCATCTATGAAAAACAAATGTTGGTTATACTACATGCAATTAAGAAATGACGTCCATTCCTAATAAGAAGGCACTTCAAAGTAAAAATAGATCATGATAGTTTGAAGAACTTATTGGAACAAAGACTATCTTCAGAAAAGCGACAAAAAGGGTTACAGAGATGCTAGGTTCTGACTTTTAAATTTTCTACAAAAATGGAAAACAAAATATCACAACAAGTGCACTTTCAAGGAAAGAGGACACAAAGGGTTTACTAGTTCCATTTCCATTCCACGGACTATCTGGGTGGAAGAAGCAAGGATATAATGGAATTGAGATGAGAACGTATGTAAGATCATTTAGAAAATACAAGAGGACATTGATGCAATGGGAAAAATAATGTGGAAGAATTATTTATAGTTCTATCAATATCACTTATGCTTATGTAAGAATTCTGAACTCAAACAGAAGGTCCTTTTGGAGCTACACACTTCACTTAGGAGGACATTCAAGATTCTTGAAAACATCAAGAAAGTTTTTTTAGCAAGGTCTTAAAGTAGATAGGAAATTTTTTGTGGTTGAATATGTGGTTTACCAACATAATAGGGGAGAGACAATCAAGACCCTAGGGCTCATACAATCATTAGCCATATCAAGCTAGCGTGGGAAGAAGTTTCAATGAATTTTACTAAAGGTTTATGAAAAATTGAAGGAAAGAATGTTATTATTGTAGTGGTAGATCAAATACCAAATTATACCCAATATTAGTCTTTTTCTCATCCTTTTAAAGCAAGTACAGTGGCAGAAGCATTCATGGAAACAATCCAAAAGCTACATGGAATTTTGAAAGTATGGAAATTTTTGGACTAAATTATTTCCTTATTTAGGTACTCAATTGGCTAATGGTTCATCTTACCATCCTCAATCCAATGGTAAAACTAATATTGTGAATAAATGTTTAGTAGGATATCTTCATTTCTTTACGTCTAATAAACAAACATAATGGGTCAATTGGTTGCCATTGGCAGAACCGTGGTACAACACACCCTTCCATAGGTCATCGAAAAGGTCCCTATTTATGGCACTTTATGGATATCATCCTCCATTCGTCACATAACCCTTGAAAGGGACTACAAAGGCCCAAGAAGTGGGGGAAAATATAGGGCATCAATAAGATATTCTCAATCAATTGATGAAAAACTTGGTTATAGGACAAAATAGGATGAAACAACAAGCATAACAACATTGAAACAAAAGGGAATTTGAATTGGTATATCAGGTAATGTTTTAGACTAAAACCATATAAATAGATATCTCTCAAGCAACAAAAGAAGGAAAATAAATTACCAGAAAGGTATTATGGCCCATATAATGTGTTGCATAGGATTGGAACTACAACTTACAAATTTGAGTACCATCTTCATATTTGCATCTAGTCTTCCATGTTTCTTGCTTAAAGAAGGTAATTAGTGACAAGATCTTAGTCCAAACTGTTTTACTAGAATTTGATGAAGAAGGGAAAATCAAGAACCAGAAATAATATTAGAAACAAGGATTAAGCAACTAATAAGTTGAGAAATTACTATGTACTTCATCAAATAAAATAACCTACTAGAAGCCCTAACTTATAGAAAAATGTACTAAGCAAGGATATCCACACCATATCCATTAGTGAATTAGGTGTCAAACATTCCCCCCCTTAATCTGAAGAGGTATTAATACATACCATTTTGTCACATTAGCACAATAGGCCTGCAAATCGAATCAATCAATGTCCTAGAACACTTTATAATAACCCCTTCACAAATCCCTAAGCATCATTTCTCCAAAAAGTCTAAGTTTTTAGGAAAATTAGCTCAAAAACACTATTTTTATCCCCAATGCACCTTGCCTCCTTAGCCACCTGTGTTCAGTGCATGTTTCATGCTTGTTAGCCAGTGTTGATAAACACATGTTGCTCCCTTCTGCAAGTGTGTTGATTCTAGAATTTCGGGAAAAATAAAAAATATTTCTGAAGCTTCCTCTTCCAAAAGATTCCAAGGTAGTTTTAACTATTTACCATGGATAGAGAGCTTGAATCCTATCTTGGAGACCTTATCTCTTATCCATTTAGATCATCTTCCCCTCTTAATTGGATCTCAAACCTTGATTCATAATAGGATAAGAAATCCTAAACTACCACACTCCTATAAATTTACTACCTCCCATAAGGTCTAGGTTGGATTTTGGAGATTGATGGTACCCTTATGTTGCTTCTTTGAGCCTAAAGGAGTCACCATATTCATGCATTAGGGTTGATGTCAAGGTGTGCTTTGTGACAAGGAAGGACAAATCAACTTGGGGAGACATCTACAAAGTTAGCTTTTATTTATGGTTGTAAAATCTCTCCTATATTTTTTAACACAAAGAGTATCTTGTTTTCCTATATTTGTTGTGTTGTGTTTACACTCATGTATTTCAATGCCATGTTGATTCATTGAGTAGAGATTTTAGATTATGCTATGTGGATGTTGTGGATCATTTTCTTGTTTTAGTCGTGTGTGCATGTTCTAATTATAACACTTGGAGTTAGAATGGAGGAAATGAACGCTTGCTACATATTCCAGGTAGGCTTCTTTCCCATGCTCTAATTTCTCTGAGCAGAACTTCATTCTTTTTGTCTTATGTTGTTCTAGATCATACCACTAGATCTAGGGAATTCACCTTTGTTCGCAATCGTGAAAATTCCACACAACAAATTGGCGACTCCACTGGGGAACGATTCTTCCCTTAGTGGTTTCCTTGACCTTAGCATCTTTTTCACCTCTTAAGTGAATTTGATTGACCTTAGGAAAACCCGTCTTTGAGCTTGCTTCGGTTTCTTGTGTCGTGTTTTGGTCAAAATTGCCTCAGCTCACCCCCTAATTTGGAGACAAAGTTCTTCAACTCACTTCCTCCTTCTATGTACCTGCATTGCAAAGCATTGGTGCTTGTTTTGCACCTGTGTTGATTTCTGTAAGATGTAAAAAATTTCATTCCTTTTCCTTGCTCTCTGATTTTCTTTGATCCAACAAGTTTTCCATGTGTCTCTGAGTGTATCCCTATCTCTGAAAGCCTTCATTATGTTTGTTTTTGGTTTTATTATCCTTTGATAAGAATTTCTTTGGATTTCTCTTTGTTCTTGTCAATTAGGTCTTTTGAAAACTGTTTGCTGGATCATTGATTGTTTG
Source organism: Pinus tabuliformis (assembly GCA_031772625.1). Classification (NCBI taxonomy): domain Eukaryota; kingdom Viridiplantae; phylum Streptophyta; class Pinopsida; order Pinales; family Pinaceae; genus Pinus; species Pinus tabuliformis. The sequence goes on along the minus strand of CM062814.1, from coordinate 437,101,290 downwards.
AAGAAATTGATATTACAATGATAATTCTATGTGATTTCTTTTTTTAGTGATCTAGTTGCATCTTAGTTTTAATTGCATTTGAAGATTAAGAGGAAATAAAAGAAAAACTCATCACTTTGCATATTTTGCATTGCATTCAGGGTTTTGAGTGAAATTTGGAAATTGGAACATTTGCATTTGATTTTTTTATTATTAGGAAGTGTTGTTTGTTGCATTATTTGATAGCTGCATTACTGTTTGAATCTCTTCCTTCTCATAGATATATTTTCATTGAAAAGAAAATATTTCTTATTATCATGCTAGATTGCATTTTTAAGATATTCAGGTGAAACTCGTGGTGAGCCTTGAAAATTAGAACTTAATTCAAGATAAACTCTAAAATTTATTGAATCAATCTTAAGGAGCATTTGGAAAATTAACACAAATATCTAGATGTCCATGCTAGAGATGTGTTCTAGTGTCTTTAAGCATAGGAGCTATCGCTTTTTGCCAGTGTTGAATTATGGGGGTGATATCTCGTTCCACGTACGTAATTGTATCAGATCGTTCTCCAAGAACCTTCACATATATCAGATGGTGCTCCAAGCATGAAAAGTATATGGGAACGCTCTCATCGTATGGTTACGCATTAGACATCACTACTACGGATTGTGCTTCCACGTACCTTCAGGTATATTTTTGAAATCCCCACTAGGTTGTTTTCCTGACTTAGGTAACCGAGTTAGCTACCTTACACACTATGATACATCGAACACAGCGTTCCGGGAGATTTTCTGCCTGTACGTAAATCCTTGGTTCTCCAAGGTGGTATATTGTAGTTCACAGTGACTTGGTAAACCCTTTTTTATTAGTTACCCCTTTTGATTTATTTTTGTTGTTAATTTCTAAAAATTATTAAACCATCATAGAAGAACAACCCCTTCAACCCCATCATCCATGTAGGATGCAAAGATTGACTCCTCTTCCTCAAGAGGTAACTCCTAGTCGTCAAAAGAAAAAAAAATACGTAAACTACCGAAACTGGTACTTCAGAAGCTACCCCTTCTGGACCTACATCCGAAATTAACCAACCAGAATCGTCTCTTCCTATTAGTATTGAACCTGAGATCACTTCTCAATTAGTTGGTGAGTTTGACACAGTCAAAAAAGAAGCACCTTAAACTTTATTACCTGAGGTTATTGAACTTAAGTTTCTTGAATCATACACACTGAAAGCTGAAGTTATACAAACCGAGGAACCTCAGTTAAGTAACCTTGTTACTTCAGGCCCTTCCTCTTCTCTTCCTTTGTCTTTGACCCAACCATAATTTGTATATCTTGGACCTGATGGTGAAGAACTTCCACCTGGTCTTCTGAGTATTGAGGAGATTCCTCAAGAAGAATCTCGACCTTCTTCTCTTGTTCATTTAAGAGGGCTTCATCTCTATCAAGTCCCTCCTCCTCATACTCTGGTAAAAGCTCCTTTGTCTGGTTCTCCTCTTTTCAACTTGTTATGTTCCTATACCAATAGGAGTCATAATTTTTTAATGGCTAAGGTCAAATCTGTAATATGTACATACCTTTGCTTTTTGCAAATGTTCCATATTCAAAAAAATCAAAAAATTAAAAAATGTAAAGAGGGTATGTCCTAAAAGAAAAATCAAAGGACAAAAAGAATGAAAAAGGTCAAAAAAGATGAAAAATGAACCCCAAGAAAAAGAAAAAGACCATGAAAGTGTGCAAGTCCAAATGCCACTACCATTTACTTTTTATGCATAATAATGATTATGTGCAACTTGTTACCTTTTCCACAATCCATGGATGGTCAAACAGTTTAAACTTGCCTATTTCATGTTTATAGATAGAGAATAAAATCTAACCAAACTGCTTAATCTTAGCAGATAAGTAGATAGGTAGAGGGAATAAAAGGAGCTCAACAGTTTAATATGAGCCCTCGGATGTAATAAGGATAGACTTAGATAGATTTCCATTGTAAGAGAAAAGAAAAATGTTTTGATAAGGGTTTGCCAGCTTAAGTGCACCCTAATAAAAAGTAGAAAAAATGGTAGGATGAGTAGATGGGTAAGTAGTTGCATGGTTGCAGAATTGTGATGAATGGTTAGATAAAATCATATCATTTACTTTCATCATCAAGTTGCTAAATTATGGATGATAACTGAGCATTTACACAATGTCAAGTGATTAATTCCCCCATTCATTTTATCCTTAATTTCACTAATTTCCCAGAAGCAAAGTCAAGAGTACCAAAAACCTTAATTTAAAGGGGCTCAGAGCATTTCTCTGACTTCTGGAGGGACCGGACCCTTGACCCAATAACTTATAAGGTCTAAGCACTAAAAGCGCCCTCACAAACATTCACCCCCTTAAAATCATTCATTCTCTCCTAAAAATCCCTTTTCCTAAGGTAAAAGCACCATTTTCCTAGCGAAAATAATCACCCCCATGTAAAACTCCTCTTTTTCATAAAAACCCACAAATGCGCATTTAGCCTAAGTTATAAATGTTTCTATGTGTAAAGTAAATAAATTTCAAAAAACATTATACTTAGCGCAACCCATTTTTCTGGTTCCACTTCATATTAACTTCTAACTTTATTTATTAAATCCCAAAAAAAATACCCCTTTCTCGTATGTTTTATTAAACCCATATGGTAATATCCCGCCCTAAAGTTTGAAATATAAAATTAATTAATAAACTGATTAAAGGGTTAATTAAGTCGATCATCAACTAATTAATAACCTTGACCCCCCGCTGAATAAAAGGAATTAATTAATCAATCAGTGATTAATTAATAACCTGTCCCCACCAATAAAATCGCTCCCAACGTCATTAAACCTTCATAAATCCTCATTAATTAATCCCTCCGCTCATTAAAACCCCGTCGTGCCCCTCCGTTAAACCTCACATCACACCATCGCCCTGATCACCATGTGATTTGACCCCGGTTGATCCAACGGTTGACGCTCATATCGGGCAACCTCCGAAGGCCGACCTTTACAGGCCCGATATGGGTGGTTTTACTATTCACCCTGCCGCTACGTGGCGCCCAATGAATGGCATTGGGCGTCCTCCGCCCAAAACCACTTTATCCCAAAAGCGATGTGATACGATCCCGCTTACCGCCTCCCTCTAAACGACAAACTATCACATTTCTCACTTAACGCCAAGTGTCCTTTTCCCAGTGTACCCGCCAAAATCATTGACTTTACGAATAAAACCAAAAAACTCATTATTTTTTTGCTTTACCATGAAAAAGAACACTCTAACCTCCATGCAAGCACTAGAGTAGGTGCAACCGTCAACCTACGTCTGACTGCCAATTTATCAAAGTTGTTGAAACTCTAGACCACCTTGCAGTCCCGTGCACTTCTTGCAAACAGTGCACAGTCACCATTACTCCGTCCAAAAGACAAAACCAGGTATTTATCCCAATTCGCTGAGAAACCCTGTTTTGTTCCACAACCTGGATTAAATTTCTTCCAATTCCTAAATAATTTAGTAAGAAAATTGCCTGGTGACTCCAAAATACCTCGAATTAGACTAGTTTTTCCCAATTCTACCTAAAAACCCTTCACCCCCGTCCTTGAATCCACAAGAACCAAGGATGTCTGCCCCAATTGCATTAAATGTCATGCCCATTTCTACTCCTCATAGGGACTTAGACCATCTTCCACTGGCAGATAAAGATTTCTAGATTAAAGATACCTCTGTCCAAGAATCCCCTTTGAAACTATACTGCAAGTACAGAGACCAGCACCTAAAACATGTAGACTGCATAGGACTTTGGGAATCAGGTTTACCCAAATACCAGTTTCCTAGAGTTCATATTTTCCCAGAGATTATCCACTACTGCCACATGAACTACAGCCCTACTCAGAGAGCAGTAATGACCCCAGACCAATCTGTATTGTTTACCATCACTGCTGAGTCCATAAATCAAATGTTGTAGTTACAACCAAGCCAAAACCTGACCCCTCTTTCTGTTGGAGATTTACTTAATAGATTCCCTACACTCACCTCAATCAAACTTGATAGGTTTTTCCAAACTTTCATTAGGGAAAAACAATACACTCCAAAGGATCCTCCCCCTTACATGTGGACTATTTTCTCTAATCTTGGCCGAGACATCATAGAAATGATATCCAGTGTGTTAGGCCAAACCACAAGTGAATTTGTTGATGAAATTATTGTATCCTTTATGTCTATCTACTCTCCTGGACAACCCCCAGCCATCATGTTTGACTTTGCTAAGTTCATTGCTGATAAAATGCATGATCAATTCATGAGGATGGATAATGAAAGAGTGTTCAAATATTCCTCAGTTTTATATCATCTTTTCCTATATTATCAAGCTGAAAAATTCTCAATTGCACTTTAGAATCTTGATACCAGAGGCAACCCCAGATCGATAATCTTCTGGACTTCATTAATCTGCCTAGGTGACTCTCAATATTCTAATATTGAATTCATAGATCTCTTTGTGCATCCAGTGGCAACTATGTTACTAGGAAGCCCTCCCCCCAAAATCAGTGCAGATATCAGGAGAGTCCTTCAGTTTTAAAAACAATATAGAGTGGGGGATTGGTACTTGTACCAAAACCACACTAAAATCAGAATCTATGGATGTGAGCTAGCTCCCTACAAACTGCCCAGATACCTCCCTATGAGATTGTTTTCTTTGGAGTACTACAGGCAAATGATCAATTCAGATGAGGTGCACTTTGTGAAGGCTAAGAAGAAAGCTCAACTTAGGATAAAATATCAACTTGGCCCCTTCATATGTAACAGTAGGGAAGCAGGAAAGGTAGCAGAGGAAATCCTCCAAAGACTGAGACTGAAACAAAGTTTTATCTAGAGATATGATCCTTTAGACTTCATTTGCAATAGGAGACAAAATAATAAATTATCTCCTTACATCCACCATAGAATTCATGAAATTGAACAGTATGCTAATCAACTTGAATGGGTGGAAAACACTTTGGTAGACCGAGGTAGCAAAGAGGTTGTTGTTGATAATGTATTGATTGATTTAGACAAAAGATTTGATGAAGATTCATTTGTACAGGTGCAAGGAGTGTCCCAATCTCAAAGATAATCACAGGGACACAGTGGGCAAACAGCAGAAGAAGGACCATCAAAGCAGCAACCATCAGAACATCCAGAACCATCAAAATAGCTAGAGGAATCTGAACAGCCAGATATTTCAGAAGAACTTGCTCAACCAGAACAAATCATGAGCAATCCTCCTATTTTACAAACTCCTCTAAATGAGGAGAGGAATCTTAAAAGAGATAGGGAGGAGGCCACTCCTTCTAGCAGACCTATTGCCCAAACTTATGTCAAGAGGCAAAGGTTGAACCCATTTTCAAAATAGGAGTATACTGAGGAGACAGCAGGAACTACAGGAGCAGAAAGTAGGTAGACCACTCCTTCAGGAGGTACACAAGAACCTTCCACCTCACAGGCTCAAATGTTGGAAAGACAACAGAGCATGGAAGTATCCTCCTTTAGAGCTCCAAGTGGCCAGAGCCAGGACTTAAAAGAGAAATACAAAGAAATCAAGGCCAGGAATGAAAGATTAAAGGCTCAAAGTTATGCACACTACCTTAAAATGGCTCCAACAAATCAAACAAGGCTAATGTCAGCCTTTGACATAAAGGAAGGTAAGATGCAGATGAGTTTCTTGAAGCCAACTACACAACAACCCAGATCAATGGCAGATTATCTGAAAACAGACTTTGAAGTATTGGCAAAGGATATCCATCCTATTGACCAAATAGAACTACACAAGCAGACTGGTGAAATGGTTTACTCCACCTTGACCAGCAAGGCAATTGCAGCCCACCAGCTCCAAAATTCGTTGAATAATATATCAGCACAATTCCAATTGGAGAAGGCCTCTTCACAGGCCAAGGACACCAGAATAAAGTCCTTAGAGGACTTGGTCATTGAACTGGGACATGATCCCAAGGATGTGAAAGCTATATAAAAGCTTATTAAGAAAAAAATGATGACATAGCTGCACTAAAGAAGCAACTCAAAATTCCCCCACTACATCATCCTCAGACAGCTGAAGTGTTGGAAACTCAGAAGGAGGGAGAGCTTATGGACTTAGTCCTAAAGTTGAATGAGCAATTGAAAGAGACAGAGAAAGAACTGGATAACTTGATACAGTCTAAGTAGAGTGAGTTTGCCACCACTCCTCAAACTGTAATTCCTACAATCTCTACAGCAGTACCCTCCACATTGGTTGTTGCCTTAGCACCCACACTTCCACCAGCTACAGCTTTTCCAGTTACAGGTACATCAGCAGGCACAAAGGCATCTACAAGCGCAGGTACTTCCACAGAAAAAACAGCTGAATTGGTAAAGGCCATGGAGCAAATGAGCATCCAGGCTACTGAGCTCAAGAAACTTAGAGAACAAGTATCAAATTTAGAAATTGATTATAAACTTGCACAAATACAGCAGAAAGAAGAAGCTCAAAAGAATCAAAGAATGGGAGAGAGAATAAAAGTCCTTGAAAAGGACTTAACACTACAACAACCACTTGGAGACATGAAAGAGATTCTTTGGACCAACATCATTGATTACATCAATGATGTTTGGCCATCTATTCAAGTTATTTTTGAACAAACTGAACTAGTGAAAGTGGCTACAGAAGCAATCCACAAGACCAGAGAAGAGTTAGGAGAGAATCCTGAAGAAGTCAACCAATTGATAACATTCCTGAATAGTAGAAATAGGTATCAGTTTGATGAACTGGAAATAGAAGACAGAACAGCAACAATCATAGAAATAAAGAAGGTCCTCACTAAGAGAAACCTTATGCTTAACCTTGAGAAAAAATGCCAGAGTATCCAAGCAGACATTGATAGGTTTATGACAAAATATGGTATTTTAAGAGAAAAAGGACTCCCCAATCCCATGGTAATACACAACAAACTGATGACCCAAGATGACTATATTGAAAGATTACATAAGCTGGCCAGAAGCCAAGCTAGTACTTCAGGGATAAAATCTTTGCCCACTGGAAAGGTATTATATGACAGCCTTGAAAAACTGTTTTTCATAGAACATGAGGTAAAGCACCTGTTTACCAGCAAACCAAATTTTGCTAAGTATAAAAAAGCTGACGAGATATACAGGAAAATGATAAGGATGAAATTACCTGACAGTGAATGGTGGACAAACCTAACTGATTTACTATGAAGTTACTACAGTAAATCTATATGGTAAAACATTGCTGCCAGGTGAAATAGGTAAGACAAAGTCAAAGCAGAATAGGTAAAGAGTATTAGTAGGTAAAAGACACAAAGTGAATCCAGCACATAAGCATCAAGCAACTAAAAGAGCCAAATCCGAATTGCAACAGCCAGCACAGTCATAATAAAAGGGACAGCAAGAAGACAGTTCTCCATCTGTCTCTATCTTCATGTGGAAGATATTTTTGGTTTCCTAAAATAATTCTCATATTGTTATGAGATGTTTTCTATAAATACTTCATATTTTGAAGTAATTAGTGTGGATTAAAATACATTTCTGTATACATTTTATATTGAGCCAAGGAGCTATTGTACTCAAGACTGGACTGGTTTTGCTGGATATGAAATAAAGCTAAAGACATTTCATTGGATTCTTGTGCACAGTTGGAACAAATAAGTATTATCTCTTCGTGTTTAAATATTGTTTTCTCTTCATGTTATGAATATTCATATGTGTCTCTTATAAAATATGTAAAGTAAACAAGGAATGATATCTCAGAATTAGCTTAAATGTTCTTTGTTTTAACTGTTTACTTTCTACATATGTTTTCTACTAAACTATCTTGGTCTGGGAATTCTTGATTGCTCCCTTACTTCCGTAGTTTACCCCCCCTTTGGTCCATAGTAAAGTATCCTTCATTGCCCTTTGCTACTGATCATCCTTCCTTTCTTCATCTTAATCCCGGTTAAGGATTCTTCATTGCCCTTTGCCCTGGTTACGACTACTTCATCCATTTGAACCTTCAGATTTTGTTTTTGTTGTGATATCCTTCCCAGTGCACTCTTACCTTAGTGATTGATCAGATCCAATCAAGCCACTCTTGATTGACTCCATAGTCCAATGGCCTGAATACTGGCTCTACCCATCTGTTTTCTTAATTCCACCACCCAATCAAAACAAAACATCTTGAGCACTAATAAATAGCCTGAAAACTACCCAAAACAAAGTTAAATTATAAGGAGAGAGCCCTCTCTCGACTTAGGTTGGCTAGAACCCGAGTCTAAAAGATTAGGTTTGTGGTTACGTCGGACTATTCCTTCTTTGATAACTTCTAGGGAAAAAATCTGAGTGATAACATAGTGGTGACCATACTAGGGACTCAAACCCCCGGTCTTAATAAACCTTTGAGAAATTCAAATTTTTATTTTTAAGCATCTTAAAGGGTTTATTAGAAGTTATTTCAAAATTTCATAAAAGAAAATAAGTAGAAAAAGCTCGAAATCTGGCCTCAAGGAGAACTCACTATACGAAGGCCAATCCTGATCCAAATCCTCCCCCTGTATTTGACAATCCCAACCTTTTTCTGAGAATAATCAGAAGATAAGAAAGTTCAGTAAGCCCAAGACCTTTATTCAGATCCAATTCATGCCTTGTTGAGTGGTTGTTCCTAGAAGACCTCCCTTTTGACGATTATTTTGATAATTCCCTATTTAGAACTAAGTCTGAAAGTGAACTTGAGGACACAGTTCTAGATCCAGAATTCACAATTTAGCTTGAAGTCCAAAGATCAAACTTCTCAATTGATCAGTACCTTCTGAATTCCCCTCAGTCATCCCTGACTTCTGATAGAATCCCTAAACTTTCTGAAACTGCTTCGACTTCTTTTAGCTCACCATCATTTCCCCACATTTCTGAAGATCATCCCTCATCTCCATTCATACCTTCACTCCCCCATCAGCCTATCACTACCCTTCAAATACCCATTACCCTTGTTACCCCAACTGCCCCTGTTGTCCCAAATCCCCCTGTTACTCCTATTCTCAATCCTGTCCAACTTAGAGCTATGGCACTCAAATATGCCCCTCTTATCATGCCTGCTCCTCAGGGTGTCTTACCAGCAGATTATTAGAGTAAAATTACCTTATTTGATGGCATTGGAACTTACACTGCACAGCAGTATACAAAGAAAATGACAGATTATTTCGAACTGCATGAAATTGACATAGGAGATGTCCAAATGAGAATTTTTGCCCAAACTCTAACTGGAGATGTAAAAACATTGTTTAGATCTTTGCCTCCTAATAGTATATATAGTTAAGAACTTTTTTACCAACAATTTTTACATAGGTGGGAGAAGAAAAAGAACCCTCTTCAAATTCTTTCTGAATATGAAAACCTTAAGAGGGGACCAAACGAAACCGTTCAGGACTACTACACTAGGTTTAACAATGTATATAATTCAATACCACTTGACCTTAGACCTCCACCTAGCTTAGCCCTGATTAAGTTTCCAGACGGATTTGACACATATATGGCTTTTCAACTTAGAGAAAGGAATCCCCCTACATTAGAAGATATGTAAAGTGTCATAGTTAGCATAGAAGCTAATCTGCTATCTAAAAGAGCTAGGGTTAGAAATGAGAGAAGAACACCCCTGAAAGATGAGACTTCACCCTTTGATCAAAAAATGGATGCTTTAGCTAAAGGAATGGAAAAATTGATGGATAGAATAGAAAACATTGAAAGGAAACCTCACTGGGATAGCCAACAGGCACCTCCAATAAGGAATCCGAACTTTAGGAAAAACCAGAACCAAAATACTGGTAAAAATGGGCCTGATCAGAACATTAGACCACCTTTCCAAGAGAATTACACTGAAATCTCCCATCAAGACGACCCTGAGCTAGACACCCAAATCAATTTAATGGGGTTAGATGAAGAAGAAACTGTTTTTCTGACTTAGGATGACCAAGAATTATACATGCTACAAAAATTACAGACCCAAACTGGATAATCTTTCGATTACAAGCAAGGGTATGACTCTGCTATTTTCGAAGTGCATAAACAGTACAATTTGAGGAGCAAAAAGAACACTGATGTTCTAGACCAAAACAAAAAAAAAGTACCTAATCAGCCTAAGAAAGTAAAAGCTGCAAATCAGAATCCTCCAGTTACAAAAACCCTGCAAATCCTTTCTAGACCAAGTCAAAATCCTCCCAGTCCTATCATTGAAGATGTAACCAACGACCAACCTTATAATGAGAAACCTCCCACTTTAGTTCCCCTCAAGGAAATAGTGGAACAATCTCCAGAAATTGCATTAGAAAATCCAATTAAAAAGACTCCAAACAATGAAAAAGAAGAACAGACCACTCAGAACCTAGGTGCTAAGATTTCAAATGTTCAAACAGACAAATCCCCTCTGCCTTTCAATTTGGGAGCAGAGGTGGCCAAACTTAAAATCTCAGTTCCTTTAACAGAACTGGTTAAACATGAAACTTACAGATCTCAAATAAGAAAATATTTAAACTTTGTTGAAAATGAAGACTCTGTTAACCTATTTGATGATCAACCTGAGTTAATTTTTGGACCTGATGTTAATGGAAAACCAGTGGAAGGAGGGATACCACCCTTCTACATTAGCCTTAACATCCACGATAAAATCCTACATAATTCCATGCTAGACTCTGGGGCTTCACACAACCTTATGCCTAAATCCGTTATGGAGAAGCTAAACTTGGATATCACCAGACCCTACAAAGACCTCTTTTCCTTTGATTCAAGCCAAGTTAAGTGCCTAGGACTTATAAAAGACCTGTGTGTTTCCCTAGTGCAGTACCCTGCTAAAACCATTCTAATGGACATAGTTGTTGCTGATATACCACCTAAGTATGGTATGTTGTTGTCTAGATCTTGGGGTGCTAAACTCCAAGGATCTCTGCAACTTGACATGTCGTATGCTACCATTTCAGTCTTTGGACATCCTAAGAAACTGTATAGAGAAACTCTGATGAAGTATGTAGTGAGTACACAGGAGAGGCCTCAAAACTTTCCTATATATTCAATGCATTCTGATATTGATTCTTTCATTCTTTATAATGTTGAATCTAACCAAGAAAATACTTCAGACAACACTATAGCAAAACCAAAAGAAATTACAGTAACAGAAGAAAATCAAAGTGTCCAAATTCATGAAATTTCGGATAATAAAGATGACCTAGATACTTTAGTCAAAAAAGATTTCATTCCCCCAAACAGTGAAAATTATGAGCATGAAATCTTATAGCATCTTGAATTTGATGGGTCAGTAAACAAACTAGGTGTAGGAGTAGGAGTATGGATTTACAACTTAGAAAATGATCATTCAAAGGGTCATGCCTATAGATTAAACTTTAAATGTACAAACAATATGGCAGAATATGAAGCACTTCTATTAGGTCTAAAATTGGTCAAAAGGTTAGGAGCCATAAGAGTCTCTATTATGGGAGATTTTGAGTTGGTAATAAAACAAATTATCGTTGTTTATATGACTAGGGATCCTAGATTAGGATTTTATAGAGGAATGGTTGTAGAAATACTAAATACTTTTTTAGAAACCAAGCTTGTTGTTATTCCAAGAAAACACAATATGCAAGCTCACAGTTTAGTGATGTTTGCAAGTACTTGCAAGTTTCCATTTCAGTCCAACCATTAGTACACTACTGAGGTTAGGCATATACCTACCATTCCTGACAACTTAAAGAACTAGCAAGTGTTCGATAATGATCAGCAAATTAACAATTTTCTAACTTTACATGAGGAATTTGTAAATATCAACATAGACACCGACATAACATTAGGTTTTGATTGTACTGATGAAATAGAAATTAACAAAGTAAAAGATGAAAAGACAGATAATTTCTATCCCACAAAGTTTACAAAATCTAATATTCAAAACTTAAAACAAATGTAAATTGATGAAGTAATCGATGAAGAATCTGAAGTCATCAATCTAAAAGATAATTTTTTACCCAAAGGATTGACTCCTTTGGAGGACTTATTTGATTCAAACAATGTTCCTAAAAAGCCTAAAATGGAACCCTTGAAATCAAACATTGAAGAATGTAACATCGGCTCTGAAGAAGATCCCAAAATGATAAAACTTTCAAAATCTTTGCCTCCCAATGAAAAAGTAAAATAAATAGAACTGCTAAAGGAATTCCAAGATGTTTTTGCCTAGAATTATGAGGACCTTAAGTCCTATGATACCAGCATAACACAACACACCATCCCATTAAAAGAAAATCAAAAGCCTTTTAGACAGAGGCTTAGAAGGATTAACCCCGTTCTATTTCCTTCTATCGAAAAGGAGATCAAAAGAATGTATGAAGCTAAGATTATTGCACCAATTAGATTCTCATATTAGGTTTCTAATTTGGTACCTACAAGAAAGAAAATTGGCGAAATTAGACTATGTGTTGACCTTAGGAAGTTAAATAAAGTTTCACTGAAGGATAACTACCCCCTCCCTAAAATGGATCACATATTATAGAGGGTAGTAGGTTCAACTAGAATCTCACTGCTAGATGGGTTTTCTGGTTATAACTAGATCCTAGTCCACCCAGATGATCAGGCAAAAACTCCATTTACCACTCCATGGGGCACTTTCATGTATGTGAAAATGCCTTTTGGGTTAAAAAATGTAGGGGCCACCTTTCAAAGAGCAATGGACATAGCCTTTGCAAAAGAAATCCACAACTTCCTGGTGATATACCTAGATGATATCACAGTATTATCTAAATCAGATCAGCAACACCTGGATCATCTTAGGCAGGTTTTCACCAAGTGTAGGAAGCATTTCCCTGAATCCTAAAAAATCTTTATTTGGGTTGGAAGAGGGAAAACTACTAGGCCACATAATCTCCAAATATGGTATCTGGATTGACCCAACCAGAATTGAAGCCATTTTGCAGATACCACATCCTAGGAACATCAGAGAACTACAAGCATTTTTAGGTAAAATAAACTTTTTGAGAAAATTTATCTCTAACTTAGTTGAACTAATTAGATTACTAAACAACATGTTAAAGAAAGATTCAACTATTAAATGGACCCTAGAGGCTAAAAAGTCATTTGAAGATATAAAGCTAGCCTTAACACAAACTCCAGTCCTCATCAGTCCAATGTTTGATAGGGATTTTATCATTTTTTCTTTCGCCTCAGAACACGCCATTACTGCAGTCCTACAACAGAAAAATGATCAAGGTTTTGAACAACCAATAGCCTTCTTTAGTAAAGCCCTGAGAGATGCACCTTTAAAGTATAATATAATGGAAAAGCAAGCTTTTGCTCTAGTTAAAGCTATTAAAGATTTCAGAGTTTATATCTTGTACTCTCATATAGTAGCTTATGTTCCCAATGCTGTAGTCAAAGACATTCTAACACAGGATGGACCAGATGGAAAGAGAGGGAAGTGGATAGCTACCATATTAGAGTATGATTTAGAAATTAAACCTACAAAATTGATCAAAGGCCAAGGTTTAGCCAAGCTCATGGCTGAATCAAACTATCAGGCCCTAGACATAAATTTCATTGCAGAATTGGATAACGAAGAGGAGATGGTGACTCCACAGATCAGCCAGGCCTTTATAGACTCACCATGGTATGCTGACATTATATACGTTCTACAAAATCTTCAAGCTCCTCCTGAGTTGTCCAGAACTAAAAGTAGGTTCTTAAAAATGAAATCTTTAAAGTTTTGCATAATTGACAATGCTTTATTTTGGAAAAATCATGAAGGCATCCTTCTTATTTGTTAAAGGAAGAATCTGACAAAATATTGCAAGAATTTCATGCAGGTGACTGTGGGGGACATATCTACTAGAAGACCACAACTGAAAAAATCTTAAGAGCTGGTTTTTACTGGCCCACGCTATTCTCTAATGTGAAAAAATTTGTAACCTCATGCCACAAATGTCAAATCTTTGAAGGAAAAAGAAAACTATTTCCATTACCTTTGAAACCTATATCTACCGAAACACCATTTCAACAGTGGGGCTTTGACTTCATTGGTGAAATTCATCCCCTTCCTCTGCCCAACATAGATGGATCTTGACTACCACAGATTACTTGACAAAGTGGATAGAAGCCATACCCTCAAGACAAGCTATTGATACCGTCATAATAGGTTTCCTTAAGGCCAACATTCTGTCCAGATTTGGGTGCCCTACCAATATCATCACAGACAATGCAGCAACCTTTAAATCAAAGAGGATGATTGATTTCTGCAACAAATATCACATAACCCTGGGTCACTCCACTGCCTACTATCCCCAAGGAAATGGACTAGCAGAGTCTTCCAACAAAAGCCTAGTAAATATCATCAAAAAATTGTTGGAAGATAACAAGAAAACCTTTGATCATATCCCTCCATCAAAGGTGGATCTCAACCCCTAGATTGTTAATTGGATAAGAACTCCCAACTTACCTTACTTCTCTAAATATTCCCAACCTTCTATGTGGTTGGGGGTTGGATTTTGGAGAGTGATTTTTCCCTTATGTTGTTGTAGTGAGTGGTCATCATCTCATGCATTTAGGATGTCAGATTAGAGGTTCATATTGTGACAAGGAAAGGACAAGTCAACAACTTGGAGGAGATCTTCTACAATATCAACTGCTACTTATGGTTGTAATCTCCTACCATTTATATTAATGTAAAGAATTCATTGTTTTCCTATATGTGATGTTGTTATTTCATATATTCCAATACCATGTTAATCTATTGAATGAATTACTTAGATGATACTACATAGATCTCGTAGTTTCGTGCCTTGTGTTATCTGGCTGTGCAGGTTCTAATTTTGGCATTAAGAGCTGGAATTGGAGCTTCCAAGCCAAAGAAGGAGCGAATTGTGCAAAGGATTCCAGGTAGGCCTCACTCCATCATCTATTTACTTTAAGGAAAAGAATTGTGTTCCTTATGTATCTGTTTTTCTAGTTTAGCCACCGACCTAGGGGAGATACTTTTGTCAGCAATCATAAATCTCGTATAACAAGGGCTATCCAACTATAGTCCATGGAAGGAAAGGATCAAGTTGGTCTTGCAGGTCAACAGGATCTGGGAGTTCACCGAGAAAGCCATCAAGGAGCCAACTCGCCCTAAGGAGCTGGAAGTATATGAGGAATTGCATATGAAGGCAAGATTGATCATTCTAGATGGTGTGTAGGACTCCCTAAAACCACATTTATTTGGGAAGAACTCCACTCATGAGATTTGGATGGTTGTTCAGAATTTGTTCCAGAATAAGAATGAGAACCAAGTGTTGGTAATGGAGGACAAGTTGAAGTCCACCAAGATGTTGCAAGGTGAAGGAGTGACTTCCTATCTGGCGAGGTTGTCTCAAGTCAAAGATGAGCTTGTTGTCATCGATGTGACTATTTTAGATTCTGAGATGGTGTGGATTTCTTTGAAAGGGTTCACCGAGGAATGGAAGCCCTTCATCAAGGGGATCTTTTCTAAAGATAAGTTTTAGACTGGAATAGGTTGTGGGATGAATTCATTTAGGAAGAGTTGCGAGACGAGGATCTTCATATGAAGAAGAAGGCTTCAGATGATGATGTGGCACTCACAACACGAATTAAGGGAAAGAAAAAGAAGGACTTGAGTAAGATCAAGTGTTTCCAATGTGGCGAGATGGCTCATTTTTTAACAAGATGTCCGATGAAGAAGAAGAGGGGAGATGATGAGAAGAAGAAAGGGAAGAAGGTCGTCGATATTTCCACTTCTGTTGAGATAGATGCTCTCGCTAGGAGATTAGAGGAGGAGGACTTTTCCTTGATCTCTCCTTTCACACAAGGTACCCTCGATGAGGTTGCTTGGTACATGGACAATGGTGCATTGAAGCATATGGCAGGATCACATGAAATATTTGAGACTCTAGCTGAGTAGGACTCAAAGTTGCACATGGTGTTGGGTCACAAGAGTGAGAAGAAGATCCGAGGATAAAGAGTTGTGTAATTCAGGATGGAGTTAGGAAATGTGGTGCGAATCCAAGATGTGTTGTTTTAATTAGGACTCAGATATAGAGTGATATCTATCTCAACAATCGAGTAGAAGGGGTTTGAGGTCTTGTTCCATAATGGGAAGGCAAGACTTAGGATCAGAGGCTCTAGCTCCATAGGTGTGGTGATCGGATTTAGAGAGCATGGTCTATACAGGCTGATGGGCAAGCCTATGGATCATGGGAAGAAGAAGAAGGAAGACCAGGTGCAGTTTCTAGGCAAGCAAGTGTAGGTGTAGGCTTCAGAGGAGTAGGTACAGGTTTCATAAAAGAAGATCCAGGTTCTAGAGGCTTAGAGGGAGTTTTCGGGTACAAAGGGAGACTTTGTAGCCCAAGAAGAATGTGTGGTCAATGGAGAGCAAGGTTGCTCTTACAAATGCCATGAAGGAATCATGGAAGGATTGGAAAATGATTCAGGAAAATAAGAAGCAGCAGGATGCTTCCAATGACAGTGACACTTACGAGAGAGGCATAGTTCATGCTACATGGATTTTTGCAGTTGTGAGCACCAAGAGTTGGGCGAGTGTTGTCAGTAGTGATGATGATGATGAGCTACTTCCTATTATTGGAAGCACCTCCCTTGCTAAGAGGGAGTGTCGATTTTGGTAGCTTGGGAGGTACTCCAAGCCTTAGGGTTTGGAGTTTGGAGGTCGGAGCACCCCAATAGGGAATTGTGGGCTTGGAAGCCAAGGTTGGGGTTTTGTACCCAAAGGAGTTGGGACAAAACCATGAGGAATTTGAGCATGGGACAATTTGAGGTGATAGAGGATGTCGAGGTGAATCCAATGAATTGAGAATAACTCAAATTAGAGCTCTAGATCATGAGATAGTAATGTTTGAATGTCATTGTTAGGTTTTGCACAAGTCGACCTAGTTGAGGAAGGCTTGTTGACATGTTTTCAAGCTCATTTGGATGTTTTAATGAAGCCCTTATAGTGTGTATAAATAGAAGGTGAGTTTGGAGACATTTCTCACCCCATCCAAGTGCATAATTCATAGTTAAAACACATATGAAGTTGAGCCATAGGGTCTAAGAGCCAAGAAAAGGAGGAACATGGCCTATTTTTGGGTAAATTTGTGACTTTTTGTTAGGCCAAGTGCAGGGACAAGGAGGTTGCAGCTTCAAGGAGAAAATCTAGGAAATTATGGTGGTACGTTAGGGTTGTTCTAGCCTCTATTTTATGGTTGCACAGGTTTTGTTCATCTACAGGGAGGCCGAGCTCATTTAGGGCAGTCTAATGAGGGTTGTGTCACTTGTTTAGAAGGGTAGACCACCCAGATCAAGAAGGGAGAGAAAGTTACAACTGTTTGAGGGTAGTTTAAGGTGATTAGAAGGGATAAAAAGATGTATGTTTGTGCCCTAACTAGTCAACCTCATCTACAATAGTATAACTCTAGATTTGAGGTATGTTGGTGTTGTTTTTAAGTTGAATTTGTGCTAGGTGGATGGTGTCCAAGTGTGGACAGTTTGGGTAGCCTATGGAAGTCAAAGAGGAGGGGAAGACTTGGTGTTTAGATTCCCTAACTAGTGGGCAGTTTCTACAGTGATTGGTTGACAGTTCTATTGGGCACCTTTGGACTGTTGGAGGGAAGTGTGTAGTTAGCCCAAGTGTATCCCTTGATCAATTATCATAAAGAGAACTTGGAAGCTAAAGGTGGGTGATGTTTAGAGCCTAATTTGCATCACTTTGATGGAAAAAAGTGATTGCTAGTGTGGAAGTTATGTAGCTCAGATATTGGCTAGCTTAGAGGAGCATATTGATGAGCCAAAGTTCATTGTAGCATAAGTGACTTGCAGCAGTGATAGCAAGAAACCCTCCTGAAGTCTCTATGTGTTTTTCCTTGTTGGGATAAGGAGCAGATAGTGAGTAGATTGGGAGCAGAAGGAATAACATGTTACAGGGTATGACAAAGCAGCTATGAGGTGCACATCAACAGCTAAAACGTCAGATTATCGTGTATTTTGTATTGTCTTGTACTAGTGGATTTTGAGGGCCATTATCCCTAACATGGGAGCCCTAGATAGTTGTATTATGAGATGACATAATATAACAAAGTTGGGTTGATTGTACATATTGTAAATTTTGTAAAAAGTTGCCTACATTATTTTCCACTTGTAGATTTACTGTGTATATTCTTCTGTTGTTGCAAAGTAGTATTGTTGTGATACTTGATTTGATAGCGTCATTGATTTAAGACTTTGTCTTAGACACCAGTGTCGTGGAAAAACAACAATGGTGTTCATGGTAACAGAAAATTGAGCTGACTACTTTGCAAAACAATTGACTAATGTGCTCAGGCACTCCAATGGTTTATTGTTGTAGTCTCATAGGAATTTGATTGACCCTGGTCTCTGGTATGCTTTGGATTAATCCCTTAATGTGACACTCGAACTCTGTAAGAGTCTCAACTACATTGAGATCCTACATCTCCTCTCGTGCTCTTGCAACAACCTATGCTCCAATTTGTGCATGTAATGGTTCTCCTTAACGTTGAAGATAAGATGAACCCACTGGTCGAACAAGTCTAACATCTGCATGTATAATCGATAGTTAGTCTTGGATACATGAAAAATAACAACCAAACAAAAAAGTTGCAAAACCCAAAAATAAAAATAAAACATTTAAATGATTTTATTTTACCTATGTCACCACATTGCCCGCCTTCAAGTAGCATGAGCTTTGGGTCTCCTTGAAAATCTACTCTGGCATATGGGTAATCATCGACCATGATGAACTGCATACATAGCCATCAAATGAAAACAAGAGTGAAAATCATGAAAGAATAACCCACATGTCAAGACATGAGGTCTACCCATCACCTCATTTATGGAGCCCTGGGATCTGGAAGCTAGAGAGAAATATGACGAGGACGAAGCAGTGAAATCCTCTCTAGGGAAAATGATATCAATATGGAACTGTATCCAAAGTTTTTTAGCCACCCATCCTTTGCTTTAGTGAGTTGTTCCTTCATATTTGTTGACACCCCCTCACTCTAATTGAACAAAGTTGGTTCTATGCATTTTAATGCATATTTCATTTGGGACCTATTAACCAAATGCAGAGTAGCACTGTCAGCCAGTCTAACCATGATAAAAAGGATTGTCCTGAGAGGTAAATGAACCATATCCTTAATCTCGATTTTCCCATCTTTTATTGGCTCGAAATGAGGTCTACAATGTGTAGCAATGTAGTCTTTGACAGTCTTACCACCCCTTCTTGAGCAAAAAAACGAAATAGGAGCTCCCCTCCTTGATAAACCTATCAAAAAATAAATATCTTCCACCTATATACTAAGCATATGGGCTCCAAGCCTAAAATGTTGTGCTTGAACGTCCCATGCCTTGACAAGATACTCCAATAATTCCAGCTGGGCTCTCCTTGTAACAACCCCGGGTCAAAAATCCATGTAATAAAGTTAATAAATGCAAGAAAATGACCAAGGTCATGGTGAGGGGCCTCTAAATTAGACATAAATTAAGGCCCATATGACCATCCTTCAACACATTAAACATCTCTTTTTGCATTAGATAATGTATTTTTAACTTTAATATGTTCATTAGGAAAGTTTATGGATAATTGCATATTTGTGCCTAATTTTATTTATTTTTGTGGAATATTGTGAGAATATTGGGCAAATTATAAGTACCAAGTAGAATTTGTCTCTAGTGGTTGATTTTTATTGGTCTTCTTGTGGAGAGAACTCGAATTTTTGCAACTCCACTTTATTTTTCTGCAGGGATGTAATTGCATTGATGGAAATAATGAAGATTGGTGACATGTTCAGCTTCTAGCTCTTGGTCTCCTTCATAGGACTCAGAGTTTCCTTGGGCTTGGCCATCCAAGAGCTTCAAAGTCTTTTTGTATCATTTACTTTTCTCCTTTTCACTTCTTATTCACATGCATCTCTTGTTCTTGTCCTTTTTCAATTTCTGCATTAGTATTAATGATTTATTGTTGTAGGATTGGGTTAAATGGTTGAATTAATCTATTTTGCAGGATCACAAGCATCATTTCATTATTCTAACAGCTTTGGAAGGTCATAGTAATCATTGAGATACTTGGATTAGCTCGCTTATTCCCAAATCTAGATTTCTAAAAGTCCCTTGTGGCAAGTAGCAGTAAATTTCTTCTAATTTTTAGAGCATTCTAACGAGCTTCAATTGAGTTGAGTCCACTTGAATTAGATCACAAAAACATTCTAGTTAATAACAAAAATTACCCCATTACATTTGCACTTGATTAGGTTAGGCATTTGATAGATTTACTAGCTCACTAGTTCTCGAATTTCTAGATTTTAGACTAGTAATTTTCTACTATTTTTTAGCATGGGTTAACAGAGGTATTTTTGAGTGATTCCACTTGGAATGGAGACCTAATACATTCTATTAAATAACAAAATTTGTTCCGTCCAATTTGGATTTGATTTTCTTGGTCATTCGGTGAATTATTGGTTCCTGTAGTAAATCTGTTGTTTCCTATAGTACTCTTCCAATGTGTATATACTTGCCCATATTTGCTCAAGAACCTTGGTTATGATCCCTTAGGGTTGAATCAAGACCCCTAGGTTTTAAATCAATTATTAGGGAAGACTAAATACCACTTAGGACTTACCTCTTTACCCATGCAAAACATTTCAGCGATTTGGGCTAATGTACATATTTATGAAATGGATAATACAATGATGATTGCCACATCCAATGAACTTTGTTAATGGATCTAAACTCTTTGAAATGTAAGGGTTGACATTTAGTTCATGATCTTTACTTGATGCAATTAGAATATGTTTCTTTCCTTGTATTTTCTTTCTTGCAATAGGTTAAGGTTTCCATTTCGAGCATTTCATTTTCTGTTATTAGTTTAAGATTTGATTTCATTACGTGCACTTCATTACATCATGACAGTGAAGGAAGGACACATTGTATGTTGCACATATAGTGCTGATACCTCTTAAGTTTGTATGAACCCTAGGTTGATAATTAAAGTTGGTAGTCTTGGGAGTTGCAGCATTCTTGTTGCAATATCGAGGCTCATCACATGGGACATGTATTCCAAGCTGAATGTTGGCCAAAACATCCTAGTGGGTGTTCATTTGGTTTGTTATGGCTAAGGGGAAATTGGTAAAGAAAATGGAAAAGGCTTTGAAAAGGCAAAGAGAAATTAATTGACATTTTATTTATGAAAATAAAGGAAATTGGGAGAAAAGAAAGGTGAAAGATCACATGTTGCATGTGATGAGGAAAATGAAGGGAAAATAATGGAAATTGAAGAAAATAGAGGCCTCATTGATAAAAAGTATTATGAGGATCAGTTCACAACCGTTTGTCAGTTTTAGCTTGGAGCTCTCTCTCTATTCTCTCTCTCACACACTCTTGCACACTTAGAGCATTACTTGAGCACTATAACATTGGATAAAGGAAGGAAAAGGAAGGACAAGAAAGCAAAAGGAAAGCAAAGATCAAGCAAGGAAGAGTTGGATCAAGCAGCTACAACGAGATTACTTGCAGGTATCGAGTTGCATGTATGATTTCCTTGTTAGTTTTGGCATGCATGGTATATGCATGTGTGTATTTGGTTCTCTTGTTGTCATTAGCATGGGTTTACCAGGTGTGGAAGTGGTTTTCAGTCGTGCCTTGTCATTTCTGGATAGACATGTTGTGAGGGGGTTCTTTCATTTGGTTGAGCTGGATGGTTTTGAAATTAAGTGAGGTGGTCTCAGGAAAATTCCAAAAGTCCTAGAAATACCTGGACCGATAAAGGTGGGATATGTGGTAAAGCTTGAGGGTGGAGATGGGAAAATTCCTCACGATTTAGGTGGAGGGATCTGGAGGCATCTGTTATCACAAAATCAGGCACTGAAGGCTGCCAATCAGCAAGACTTTGTGTAACTGTTTCAAACCAAGCTTTTAACTAAGGCTTAGCCTCCTTAGTCTGAGAGGGCTCTCTCATAGGTTATTGATATTGAACAAGATGGCTAACTCTTACAAGACACATGAAAAATGTACTGGCTGGACAGAATTGCTTCCCATTGGGCTTATGGAGTCACTAATATCTCAGTAAACAACAACACTATCTTTCATAGAAGTCAGGGCACTTTACATCTAAATGTTCAAACAAAACTTACATGAAACCACAGTTTGCAAAGGCATACAGGAAGTCAGAGCATGATCCATGAGTTCTGAGTGATTATGCATTTACCAAACTGTAAAAGGACATCAAAGAAACTATACCATCCCACATTTGAACAAGAAGATCCATTGTGAATCCTAAGAAGAAAAACAGTCCTCTGTATTACTAAAACTCTGTTTACACACAAGCCAAAACAGTCTTCAAAATATCCAACCCTTTTTACATTCATCTTTCAGCCATATATAGGAATACACTATTAACCACCTAGAGCGAGCTCGAAGGCTGCTATTAACTACTCCTATCTGCTGTTTAACTATTTCATTAATTACATAAGTGCTGAACTGTAATTACAAAAGATCCTAATTAATTCAAAACTCAAATCTGTCCTCCTCGTAGCATGATGACTTTCTGATCCTTGACACCTGTATATTTTCTGTTTTGGCCGAGATATGTTGGAGGAGAATACACTGAACGAGCTGGCTTTGGATACTGGCTGCGAAGATGGCTCATTAATCAATTAGGATAAGTGCCCTGTTTCCACGGTCCTTGTCTCCCATCAGTCTTCGAAAATGTAGCAGCATGTTCCCAGCTCTTTAATAACCCTAGGTATGGAACGCTGCCATGTTTCTGATGTGCTGTAGGTTGTATTGATGGACAGGTGTCTCTCTTTCAAAATTCCCGCTCACAGTATCACAATAGCTGCTCTGCGTTAAAATCACCACCTACAGCAGTTTCGTAGCGCGCTACGAAACTGCTGTGTAATTTTAAAAAACATAGCTTCAACCCAAAATCTTTGTACATAATTTTTCTGCTTGTGTATAGTCTTTCAATTTTAGTTTACAAGCTGCATTGTTGAGATTACAAGTGACCTTCAAGGGCTTCGACTGCTTCTTCTCCAGCCATAAACTCAAATGGTTCTTCATCAGATCCCTTTTCCTCAAATATGGTGCCATCCTCTAACTTCCCCGTGTATTTCACTTTGACCACTGCCCTAAATGCATCCAACGCTTTAGGAATTTTAATGAATTGCTGCAGAAGGGTATACAGTGGAAAGAAGAATCATGGAAGTTACCAGATTCACGCCACATGCCTCCTGTTGCAGTACCAAATAATGGCCTAAGCCAAATTAAATTTTATAATCTACTTCCAATGTGGAAGCACACAAGTATCATGCTCAAATAGAGTTCAATAGCGAAGCACTGTGCTGGAAGAATCTTGATGACCAAAACTTCCCCTACCATAATCTACTTGAGAACTCAAATATTCTCCAACGGCAACCTCTTTCGGCTTGTTTTTGCAAAAATAATTCTTCTATTGAACAATTAGAGTGACAAAGTCTGTTCACCATTTAGATCTTGAATGTAGCATCTAGCTGCTGATGGGAAATTGTCCAGCCTTTCACATCATGTCGGTTGCTAAGGTCTTATACTGTTGCTTCAAAATTTAGGAAGCGGGTCTTGCACTGCTGCTTGATAATTTAGTCACCGCTTCCTAGGAACAATGAACTTCCACTTTTCACCTACAGGTTCATGACAAGAATGGGCCAACTTTTGACTGGCTCAATGTTAAACTCCGTCTCCTTGTT
Organism: Pinus tabuliformis; assembly: GCA_031772625.1. NCBI lineage: Eukaryota > Viridiplantae > Streptophyta > Pinopsida > Pinales > Pinaceae > Pinus > Pinus tabuliformis. The sequence goes on along the minus strand of CM062814.1, from coordinate 437,077,552 downwards.
CTCGCCCTTCGAATTGCTGCCAATGCCGCCAAATATTGCCAACTCCCACTCTGATTCTCTTTCATTCGAAAGTCATCCTCTTCATGCACTTCGTCTGCTACTGCTTCCTCTCTTGACTCCATGAGATTAGCTGGAGAACATAAATGCTGCCCTTCATTTCCAATGATAGCACTGCAAAGGACAAATTTTGATTCTTCAAGCTGCATAAAATATGGCGATGTTCTTAAAATCCTAGCCACTTCAATTCTTGGAACCACCCCTCCTTCATGAAGGCCAGGTAGACCCCTTTCAAGAATTCTTGAAACCGCTTCTCGGGCTGTAAGTCCCGTTTTTCCAGCTTACAGAAATACTTGATAAATTGAGAATAGAAGTGTCTCCATTGGCTGATTTACAGGATGATCAGGAGAAAGGATAGTCTGAGGAGAAGCTTCCGATGATTCCTCTGTTGCTTGTCGCCCAGGTTCCGCAAGAGATGCATCTTCACAACAATCTGCAGACCCTGAATACGCGTGCCTCTTCCCTCATTCCATACATTTGGTAATATGGCAAGGGGGGTCCTCATAAAGACCACTTGCCACATGGCATTTAATCGTTGCATTCCGTAAGAGAAAATTCTAATACTAATGTTGTCAAACAGTTTACGTGCATTCTCCATGCTACTGCACATGGCATACATAATCACAAGATTGGGGATAATGTTTTGATCAAGTTCAATCTTCATCATGTGGGCATGGATCCATTCACGACGTCGTAGAACCCCTAAGTGCGCACACACTGGCAATACGCTAACCATGATCAGATGGGTATGAATCTTTTTCCCCTCTAGAAGAACAGGGAGCTTAGTACATGTCTTGAATACAAACAGAAATATAGAATTATCCGGCTATCTGCCTGTACAATGATTCGGCTATAGAATGTGAGGGCTTCCTTGTACAGACCACTTGAGATGTAGCCTTTGACATTAACATTCCATAAGAACATATCTGGTTTATACATTTTACCAAACAGTAGGCATGCGTTCTCCATACTACTGCAAGTGGCATACTTGCTTACAAACTTGGTATCGAGATTGATATTCTAGCTAAGTCCATGTCTGCGCATGTGGTCATGGACTTGATTCACTACTTTTCTGTCGCCATATGCTTGCGACAGAGAACTATACGGATTGCATCTGAGCCAAGTTCATCTCTCAACATATAACAATGTACTTCCTTCACTGCTCCCCAGAATGAGAAGCATTATTTAACTTCACACAGATGGTTTGTATCATGTATGCGCATCGTTATAAACCAAGACACAGAAAATAAGTACATTGAGGTTAATATTCTTTGTCCATGATGGTTCCATAGGTACAAAATTATGCCTCTGCATGCTGGGGTGAGTTTAAGTGTCTTTGTATGATATGAAGAACCAACAGATCCATTAGCATCATTGTAATAGCTGTCCACATATTTATTGAACAAAGATTGCTGCCCAAATGGCTGTATGATAGGCATTGGTCATGCATCCATCAATGAACCAATAATTGCACCCTCTCTAAGAAACTCACACTGACCAAACTTAATGACAAGCATTGATGCCTTCAAAGAAAGGGGAAGACTCCCAAGCAAATTGCCATATAATGTTGGTTCATACTTTCCCCTATGATGAGATGGTGCCTTCAGAGCATCTAAAGAAACCAGCAAATCTAGTACATCTTGAAAAACAGAACGCTGCACTAAGGAACTCGGCAGTGCAATCACTTCAATCCTTTCATTCTTACCAAGGTCCTTCAAGTAGTCCCTGTATCTTGTTATATCTGCACCTTTGGGGATTAGGTTGTTTTGCGGCTGCAACACTTCAGACTTTTCCCTTGTCTCTGCTTGGCAACAGTGGTGGATGCAAAGCATAAAAGTCACCATCCGACTCAAAACACTCCTTCACCCGTAATATTTCCCTTCAGATTCAGAACTGATGACAAGCATACATGCAGGAGCTTGAGAACATGCCACCTGTAAAATGTATCCACCCCAGAACTATTTTGCATGACAGCTACTATGGATTCGAACAAATCCCCAATTTCGTAGCACGCTACGAAATCACTAAAACAGGTTGCGCTGCGAAACTGCTAAAGGATTCATGCGCTGCGAAAACACTTTGTCTTTAAGCTAGTCTGAGCAACCAGGCAACAAAATTTTCAGTGATAACAGCATCCATGCTTGTATATGCATAGTGATCCCTGTACCGGTATATGGCGGGATTGTGGTAATGCCTGGTAGTGTATGTTTCTTGTTTGGGCCTAGGAATCCTTGATTGGTATATGGCAGGATTGCGGTAAAGCATGGTTGTATAGATGAGGGTTTAGGCCTAGGAACATTTGACCAGTATATGGTGGGATTGCGATAAAGCATGAGGAACCCTGGTTTTTTTTTCATGAGTCCCACATTCATGCTTGGAATATGGCATGGGGGTGATTGGCTGAAAGAAAGATTTGGTTTAGCTCAATCTATGGTCGGGTGGTACGTGGAAGTCCCTGACTTGGTCGGATTTGCATATGTTAATAAGATCTCCTTTCCTCTTACGTATTATGTGTAAATGTACTTGTTATAATGTGGCTTTAATGGTTGTTCTATCATTGATATTTCTCTGGTTATAAGCATGGTTTATGATAGACTTGAATTATGGCTCTCATCACGTTTTGGTTAGTAAATGAAATGCTATTTAATGGATGACCTAATAGATGATATTTCAGCTATGGTGAGAAGGCATCATACCTTATTGACGATTCTCAGATAAGTATGAGACCCCTATGATCATATATGTAATTATGACCTATAGCCTACATGTTCATGATGTTTTTGATGAAATATATGTCATGGATAGGCCTGGTTAGGTCAAGTTCTTGTCTAAGTTTTGTGTGAAATGCTTTCTCCCTATGTCATTTATCATTCCTAAGAGTTTTATGAAGTTCTAGGTAGTGGTCTAGAGACTAGCCTGAAAAAAGTGACTTAAATCTCGCAATCACTGGCACATAACTAGGTGAAAAAGTATGTAGTTGCATGGAGACCTTGTTATGGGAGTGACTAGAGGGTTACATTCATATGGAGGGCTTGTCATGGGAGTGAATAAGGGTTTATTTTAGTTAAAAATCAAGTTAACTCAAGGGTGGGGCACCTGGAGTGGTTAGTTAGCCCCTGGGGGTCCTGTAGCTCATGAGGAAGGTCAGTTTGGTTTTGTTTTGTCAATTCCACTTCCTTAACTATACTTGGAGAGTTGAATCACATCATAGTAACTCTTTGCCACATGTTTACCCTGGTAGGCCGGTTACCATGGGTAAATGTGGGAGGTTGGGTTTTACACTCATGCCAGGAAGCTAAAAGAACTTGATAAGTCCACAATTTCTCAAAGCCTGAATAGTTGTTGGATCATTGGCAACGTCTATGTCATGGGTCTCATGTTATATTTCTCGCCAAATCAAATCCATTTTTGTTTTGATGGATACCGGCCATACAACAAGAAGAATCCTTAGAACAAATCCCATGCAAAAATTTCAGAGAAAATCATTAAACCCTTTTTTCAATTGCACCCAGCGCACCCTGCTAAAGGAGGACAAAGTACTGCAACACACCCTTCGTCCTCTGGGAGGTGTGCTGAAGCACTCTTCCCAGTTACAATCTTCCTGGCCCAATGCACCTGTCGACACTGAAAGGGTGCGCTGGAGCTAGGGCAAAATTATAAGGCCCTAAATCCCTCAAAATAAAAATTAAATTAAATTAAAATTACATGAAATAAAAAATGAAAACCGTGAAAAGAAAGAGAAAGGTAAGATCTCCTACCTGCAACTAATGGCACTCGAAATGGTCCACCAAATTGGCTGCAATCAGCTGCTGAAGTTCGGGGGAAAAATGCACTAAGAGCTCACTCACTAAGAGGTAAAAATGGAAATGGTAAAAACAAAATTACTTTTCACCTATTTATGATCATTTTTATCATTATTTTATTATTTTGACCTAATTTTACCATGTATCATATATTTTTAATCTTTTGGTAGTGTTCTAAGCAGGTTAACAATTGTTTGAAGGATTTAATGACATTTTTGAGTTGAAACAGGTCATTTTGATAGTGAAGCATACTTTTATCATTTTTTTTGGGCTCTGTAAACTCACAAAAAAGGAACCCCATGCAGTCCTCTTTTATCTCTTTTCATACTCCCTAAACATGCAAATATTATCAAGCACTTGTCTTTTTGAGCTCGTAAAAGTAAATGAAAAGACATCTACCCAGTATAAGTATAACCCTTTTAAGGACTGGGATAGACTATTTACGAAAAAGGAATACCTCAGTCGAACATGGCTAAGAGGTTCTCCTGAGTATTGTTTTATGCCTTTTCAGACTTAGGAGACAATTTTACGAAAAGGAACCTTTGGAGTTTTCTTTTTCGCCTCTTTAAATATGACACTCTTTCACTTCATCTCCCTGATTGTTGGGTTGGGAAATTCACTTGTCTCTTCAATTCATCACACCATATCAAAGCATCCACATTCATTTTTGGGTCAATGTTTCCAACTCTATAAAGTGTCACCAGTATGTTCAAGAGAAGTCTTTTAGTTGATATATGCTGCAATACTCTTAAACCTTCATTCATGTTTGTCGTTCCTGAACTGGTTCTACATCAGCATCATTCTGTCTCAAATCTTGATACTTGTTTCATGTCGTTGATGGCGGATACATCAATGCCCTCTTGTGACAAGTTGCTTCATGTCGACATCAACTCATTATCTAGGAAGTTGAGTTAGAAACTCCGTTTGGTACCTTGGAGCTTGCATACGTCAATGGAAAGTTTCCTCACTCTTGGGGACATGTCCTTATCATTGGCCTTCGTTCGAAAGATTCTGTGTGGTGTTTGATTTCAACTCCTTTATTCACACCATACAGATTGTATTTTTCTACCTTGAGAGCCATTAACATAATCAATGGTTCCTCTTGTGTTTGTTAACAACTTACATCATTAGTCAGTAATCAGATGGTTTCTACCATGTTTGACTCAAGCTCATTTATTCGCATGGTTAGACTCGTACATCAAGTGATCGAGTGAACAAGATAGAAGACCCTAGATCTAGTTTCATCCATTCGGGTTACATTTCAATATCAAAACAAGATCACAAAAGTATGATGGCTATGATCATCTGAAATATTATCCAAGCATTGGTCCACACGTTTTCATTGGTGGACGAAACTTCTTGATCATTATACATGTAATATTGGCTTATATGTTGAGCATGGGTATGCCTCCCTCAACAATGATATCATGATGAAAATGTATTGTAATAGATGATGATCTTGACCAGTTATTCTTGATCCGGACTTGTCACAAGGTAAAGCACTTCAATCCTCAGCCATTTCTTTTGAATTTGTACTTTAGGAGGCAATCTGTTATAGGTCATTTTGTCACATCAACATAATAGGCCTGCAAATCGAATCAATCAACATCCTAGAATGCTTTGTCATAACCCCTTCACAAATCCCTAAGCAACACTTCTCCAAAAAGTTTGAGTTTTTCAGACAATTAGCTCAAAAACATTATTTCTAAGCCCCAACACATGTTGCATGCATGTTAGCCAACGCTGGTCAACACCTATTTCTCCCTTCTGTAGGTGCGTTGATTCTATAAATTTGGGAAAAATAAAAAATGTTTCCAAAGCTTCCTCTTCCATAAGTTCATAAGGTAGTTTTTGTTATCACTCAGGTTGTCCTTAAGCTCCGGAAAAGGATACGGCCGAGGTAACCACAGACCAACTTTGGACTGCAGGTTCTAGCCAACCTGCAATCAGAGAGGGCTCTCTCTTTTAGATTTAGCTTTGTTGAAAAGGATTTTAGGCTAGGTTTTGAGTTCGGAGGGTTTTTGTTTTGTTTTTGGTGGGAAACTTGATGTTTTCAGACAGAGAGGCAAGGCATAGTCTAGAAATTTCAAACCATTGGGCGTGGAGTCGAGGAGGGGGACTGCTGCTGCGTTTTTTCTTGGTCACAACAGAGGGAAAATGGAGCAAGATAGCTGCGCATGAAACAATGTTTCAGGTTTAGGTGATGGAATGAAATGCTAAGTACTGAGAGGCAGTTAAGAATCTCTCAATCAGCTTAACAGAGGAGGTAACAGAGCACTACCTAGGGGCAGTAAAGAATCCCTAGATAATTGGCAAACACAGGTGAATCGGGGTAAACATGAGCCAGGAGGAATTCATATTCATAACCAATTCACTTAGAGGAAAACATAAAGAAATAGCAAAAATTGAGCATAGAGAGTATTTAAACTAATTATAGGCTATTCTTTCTTTCTGCTATTTAGATAGTGGGAAACAATAAAACAGAGGTAAGATGCACTTATTGCTTCAGGCTGCAGCACAAGAATTCCATCTTCATATCTCCAAAACATTCATTTACAACAGTCAGTTTTCTCTCCAAGCTTTCAACAATCTTTGATTATAGAAAAACTCAGGTATACAATGCGAGTCTCTAGTGAAAATTCTCAATTAACCAACCCTTGAAACAATGTAGAGGGCGGTATATATAGGGAAAAACTCTCTACAACTGCTTTTATTACAACTTGACCTAAACAGGTCTGAAAGAAAGATGATTACTTGACCTAATCCTATCCAGAAATAAATGCAAAAAATATCTCGGGCTGCGCTGGGGGCCGCCGTATCAAAACTGAGTAAATGATGTTGTCCTCGGTGGCTTGCTGTTGTGTTTTCTGCAATAAATGTGTATGGGTTTCTGCTTTTTTGCTGTCTGTCTGCATTTAAAGCTTTAACTGTGATTTGAGGGCAAGGATGGGCTTACGCCTCTTGATTTGACTTTCTGGGGGGCTCATCAATGTTCAGGTGCTTTGAGCCCCTAAAAAATCTTCAGCTGATACTCTTTGGCTCTTCTTCTTCCTCTAATACTCTTTGGCAATAAACCGATGCTGTTCTGACGTGCTGTGGGTCTAATCACAAATTAATGGCCGTTGTTCGGCCTCTGTTTCCTTCAAACTGTTTTCTGCTCCTTTCTGAGAGCTTCGCGAAGAAAAATGGTTCATTCGGCGCCTTTCGGGCTTCCTGGGGGCTGCAAAACGAAAAGATTCCCTAAAGATTCCCCATTCTGGCCTAAAAAATCTAGCGATCAGCGATTTCAAAAACTGCCTCAGAAACTGATTCCGAGGCTCCGAAGTGCGATTTTTGCTCCTTCGCGCCAAAAAGTACTGATGACGTCAGCATGACGAGACATTGTACGGCGGGTGACATCAGCATGATGACGTGGCGGGATGACGTCATCATGTACGGACGGTGACGTGGCATGTACGGTGGCAGGAGGCCACGTGGCTAGTGACTCGGCGGTACGGTGGCAGGGGGGATGACGCGGCAGGTGATGTGGGGCTTACGTCACAGGGGAAGGCGGTAAGCGGTTTTGGGCGCACCGCCTTAGCGCCTGGGCGGTTTTGGGGGGAGGGGCTCCGCCACACCCCAGAGCTTGACGCGTGGCGGAAGTACGGCGGTAATACCGCCCATCTCCTGGACACTAAGCTTCGGGCGGTTCGGGGATGGGAGGGCCCGTCAGCCGTAGATCTGCGGGGCGGATGATCCAATGGCTGGCGGCGATGGTGAGTCGGCGGGGGTATACGGGCGGGGAATATGAGCGGAATATTCCAAATTTAATACGGCGTAGCGGTGGGGTTTTAAAACTTAGGTTTGGTGGGTTTGGGGGGTTTATGGAGTTTAAAAATGGGCGGGTTACGATATTTACAGTTAGGACTTAGGAAAGAGGGGTGGAACATGGGTTTTTTGCGCGCGGGTTTAATGATTTATGTACAAACTTTGGGTTAGGGGTGGAATAGAGGGATTTTTGAGGTTTTTAGGGCTAGGGGAGAGGTTATTAATCTGGCCAGGTGTCAGATTAATCCCTGCTTGGACACGGATGGGCTAAAAGCAGCCCCAGATGGACCATTTTTTCTCGGACTTGGACAAAAATATGGCTATATTGCCAGGGAGGGGATATTTACATAGGGGAATTTTATATACAAAGTTATAGTAGGGGAAGGGGGAAAACTGATAGGGAGTTATATACTAGAGTTAGTAGTTAATATGGAGATGATAAGCAGGCGACAAGGTCAGGGACCTTAGGCTAATTTTGGGGAAAAGAGTTTGAAAAGAAATAAAATCCTTGAGTGAAGCAGATCTTCACCAAGGAAACTGATATGGAGGATGATGAAACTAAGAGGAATCAAGTAGATCTTGACCTCTTTGGGAAGTTAGTAAGTGACTTGGGAAATTAGAAGAAGGGGGAGTTAGTTATGTCCACCTTTGAGCTCCTTTGCATGAAAACTGCCTGCACTGTAATCTGTAAAGATAAAGCACTTTGTAACACAAAATTGATCATAAATTATCATTCTGCAACCACACAGCTACCTACCCAGCCTACCTTCCTAACATTTTTTCTTCTTTTTGGTTTGGGTGAACTTAGACTTGCAGACCCAAATTTACAATTTTTCTTTTGAATTTTTCCTATCTAAATCTACACTTATTTCTGCTAGGGCCCAGATTAAACAGTTGGGTCCCTTTGATTCTCTACCTATCTACAGATCTGCCAAGATTACACTGTTTGGACAGATATCATTCTCTATATTCTAAAACAGGAAATTGAAACCTAGGGAGACCAAGATTAAACTGTTTGGACCTCCCTTAAATGAAAACTCTTCAAAACTGGAACAACTCATCAAAAATGGAATACAGCAGTGCATTTGGACTAAGCATACTTCATGGCACCTCGTGGAAATATGGAACACTGCAGCCTGCAAAGTATGACATATTTGGCATGTAAAAATGTCAATCATGAAAGATGATACCCTGTTGCAACAGGAGGCTAACAGTGGCTCCACTTGGGGATGGCTTTTCCTTGTGAAAAGCCAAGAACAGCAGGTCAGACTGCCTTGATCTTCTTTGGTTGTTGTAGACTGGAAACATTTGTTCTGGCTGCTAAAAATATAAACTTTGAACTATGAACAACCTCCTCCTCAACTGGATTACTGTGAGTTGTACAGCATCGCCTGCTTTCTTCTGCGTGCTTGATAATTATGTACAATGCTGCTGGAACATGCCTTTGATTGCGGATAGTTCTTTTCTACCATGAATTGCTTGTAATCTGACAGTTTTCCTTTTGATGTTTTGTGCATTGGTGCAAAGACAAAGTTTTCAGGACTAGGGTACTTGCATTAGCTACGTCTTCACAGAATTTATTGTTGTTCTTTAAACAATCGGCTTGCTTATAAAAATGAAAACAAAGTGCTGATATATACAAATAAGACTGTACAAAGATATATACAAAACTGCATTGTGTCCCTTTAAAAGGGGTCATGGTAATGCTTCAGCATACGGCCATTGACAGGGCCTTCTTCAGCAGAACAATCCTCTACAGATCTGAGAAAATAAGTGTTATTTCCCTGAACAGCAGAAATAACCAATGGACCTCTCCATAGAAAATCAAACTTGGCATGTTTGCCCTTGTCTTCCCTTCTTGAGTCCCATCTTAGAACTTTGTCACCAACATTGAAATCCTCAGCCTTAGCTCTCTTATCAAACATCTTTTTGAGCTTTTCTTGCACAATTTGAGCTCTGTCATAAACTTGTTCTCTGGTTTGCTGCAGATGGATGGTCTGATTGATTCTTCTTTGAATGTCATTCGGTTCAGCCTGAATCTCTTGTAACAGCTTGATAGTAGGAATGCCCAGGGATGAAGGAAATCTGGCCTCCATGCCATATACTAGCTCATAAGGGCTCATCCCAATTGATCTTTTGCTCGAAAGTCTGTCTGCCCATAGGGCATTTACCAGCTTTTTGTGCCAGTTCTTCTTGTTTTCTTCCAGCACTTTCTTTATGATGTTGATGAGGCTTTTGTTAGATGATTCGGCCAAGCCATTACCTTGAGGGTAATAGGCTGTGGAGTGGCCCAAGGTAATATGAAATTTGTGGTAGAAATTAATCATCTTTTTGGACTTAAAGGCAGCGGCATTGTCAGTGATGATTTTCTCAGGGCAGCCAAATCTAGAAAGGATATTGCACTCAAGAAATTGGATAATGATGGTGTCATTGGCTTGTCTACAGGGAATGGCTTCAACCCACTTAGTGAAATAGTCGGTGGCTGTTAGGATCCATTTTTGCTGGCCTGAGGAAGAGGGATGGATTTCTCCAATGAAGTCAAGACCCCATTGTTGAAAAGGTTGTTCGGTTGAGATGGGTTTAAGGGGTAGGGGTAACAGCTTTCTCTTGCCCTCAAAAATTTGGCATTTGTGACATGACATGGCAAACTTCTTTACATATGCAAAAAGAGAGGGCCAATAAAAACCAGCCCTTAAAATTTTATCAGCAGTGGACTTCCAATATAGATGTCCTTCATAGTCACCTGCATGGAATTCTTTCATGACGTTGTTAGTTTCATTCATGGTTAAACAATTAAGCAATATACCTTCATGATTTCTCCAAAATAATGCACCATCTATAACACAAAACTTTAAAGCCTTCATTTTCAAAAATCTTTTCTTGGTTCTGGACAATCCTGGGGGAGCACACAGGTTTAACAATACAAAGCATATATCAGCGTACCATGGGGATTGTAAAAAAATTTCACTGATCTGTGGAGTCGCCAGCTCTGGTTCATTGTCCAGCTAGTTAATCTCTAAGGCTTGAAAATTTGTTTCGGACATCAGTTTAGCTAAACCTTGTCCCTTTATCAGCTTAGTTGGTTTTATTTCTATGTCATATTCAAGGATGTTTGCAATCCACTTGCCTCTTTTGCCTTCTAATCCCTCTTGAGTCAATATGTCTTTTACAGCAGCATGTGGGACATAGGCAATCACGTGTGAATATAAAATGTACACTCTGAAATCCTTGATGGCCTTAACAAGTGCGTAGGCCTGCTTTTCCATTATTGGGTATTTCAAAGGGGCGTCTCTTAGAGCTCGGCTGAAAAAAGCGATTGGTTTTTCAGCTCCCTGTTCATCCTTTTGCAAAAGGACAGCGGCTATAGTGTGATCAGATGCAAACGAAAATATGATAAAATCTTTGTCAAATTGTGGGCTAGTTAGGACAGGGGTTTGTGTTAAGGCTGATTTGATACTCTCAAATGCTTGCTTGGTTTCAAGAGACCATTTTACCTTGGCATCCTTCTTTAACATGTTGCTTAACAATCTTATCAGCTCAGCTAGATTTGGAATAAATCTTCTCAAGAAGTTGATTTTCCCAAGGAATGCTTGTAGCTCTTTAATGTTTCTTGGAAATGGGATTTGGAGGATGGCTTGTATTCTTTCAGGATCAATTCTGATCCCATCCTTTGATATGATGTGGCCAAGTAATTTGCCTTCTTTGAGGCCAAACAGAGACTTCTTGGGGTTCAAGGAAATGCCATATTTCCTACATGTCATGAAAATTTGCCTGAGATGCTTGAGGTGTTCTTCATCAGATTTGGAAAATGGGGTTAAGTCATCAAGGTAGACAACTAGGAAGTCATGTATTTCTTTGGCGAAAGCAATATCCATTGCACGTTGAAAGGTAGCACCAGCGTTTTTAAGACTGAATGGCATCTTTACATATTTGAATGTTCCCCACGGTGTAGTAAAAGCTGTTTTGTCTTGGTCATCCGGGTGAACAAGTATTTGGTTGAAACCTGAAAAACCATCTAGCAAAGATATTCTAGATGATCCCACTATTCTTTGCAAGATGTGGTCCATTTTAGGCAAAGGGTAATGGTCTTTTAGGGAGACTTGATTTAAATTTCTGAGATCTACACAAAGTCTGATCTCTCCTGTCTTTTTCCTCGTAGGAACAAGATTGGACACCCATTCAGAAAATCTGATGGGTGCTATTATGCCTGCTTCAAACATCCTCTTTACTTCCTTCTCAATCAAGGGAAGAAGCATAGGGTTAATTCTTCTAAGTTTCTGCTTGAAGGGTTTCTGGTTTGGTTTTAAAGGAATGGTGTGTTGGATCACCGAGGTGTCATAGGATTTCAGATCCTCATAGCTCCAAGCAAATACATCTTGGAACTCTTTGAATAAGTCAATATACTTGGGCTTTTGATCAGGTGGTAAATTTTTGGACAGTTTGATCATTTTTGGCTTTTTTGCTGTTCCAATGTTGTGTTCCTCTATATCAGTGTTTATGGGCTGTAATTTTGGCCTTTTGGGAACATCATTGGCATCAAACATATCTTCTAATGGGGTTAGGCCAGCGGGCAGGAAGTTATCTTTTAAGTCAATGATGTCTGCCTCTGTTTTGGCTATATCTTCCAAGTGTATTTGTTTCAGTTGTTCTATGTTTTCTTTGTCAAAAATAGTTGGTTTCAGGATTTGCTTAACTATTGCAGTTGTTATATCTTGCTGATTTTCATTTGTTTGGTGTTGGGAGCCATTCATAGCATCCATGTCAATGTTAATATTCGAAAACTCATGCTCAAGGGTGAGGAAATTATTAATCTGGGCATCATTTTCGAATACTTGCCAATCTTTGACGTTATTTGGGACAGCGGGCCTATGTTTTATTTCAGCTGTAAAGTGATGGTTTGGGTCAAAAGGAAGCTTGCATGTACTAGCAAAGGTGGCTAGGCTGTGTGCATGAATGTTGTGATTTCTGGAAATCTTGTCAAGCTTGAATTCAGTGAATGCCTGGAGTATATTAGTAGCAGCGGTCCTATAGGCTCTCATTCTGTTGTCATTGGTTACAAAATTGCCTTTCATCTGTTGTATGATTAAATCAGAATCTCCTAAAATAGACACTTTTGCAGCTCCTAGAGCTTTGAGGAGTTTAAGGCCTAAAAGCAGAGCCTCATACTCTGCCATGTTATTTGTGCATTTGAAGTTCAGTCTGTAGGCATGGCCTTCTGCATGGTTGTTATATGTGTTGTGAATCCATACACCTGCCCCTGCTCCTAACTTGTTGACAGAGCCATCAAACTCTAAATACCATGTGATTTCTTGCTTATGGTCAGTACCAAGAGATTGAGCTGTTTTAGGATTGGGCAGATTTAAAATTTCTGTTTGGGGAACTTCTTTTGGTAGGCTGGTTGCATCAGCTGCTGTGACAGTTTCGTGGGTATGTGCAACCGACTCTTCGTTGATGTGTGCTTGTTGCTCTAGAGCGAAGGGCTCATTATCAATTGAAGAATTTGTATCATCATTAAACAAAATAAAGGAATCCATATCAGAGTGGATCGAGTAAATGGGAAAATTTTCAGGCTTGCTCTCACTACTTACCACATATTTCATGAGCGTTTCTCTATACAGTCTCTTTGGTTGCCCAAAGACTGAAATGGTGGCATAGGAAAGGTCTAATTGAAGGGATCCTTGGAGCTTTGCTCCCCATGATCTTGACAGGAGCATACCATACTTTGGTGGAATGTCAGCAACCACTACATCCATGAGGATGGTCTTGTTGGGATATTGGACTAAGGAGACACACAAGTCTTTGATGAGGCCTAAACATTTCACTTGACTTGAGTCAAATGAGTATAGATCTTTGTAAGGTCTTGTAATATCAAGATTCAATTTTTCCATAACTGCTTTGGGCATAAGATTGTGCGATGCCCCTGAGTCAAACATAGCGTTGTGCAAAACTTTGTCATGTATATGCAAACTGACATAAAAGGGTGGGACCAGTCCATGTGTTGATTTTCCATTAACTTCTGGGCCAAATAGCAGCTCTGGGGTGTCATCTAAAACATTTACATCATCCTTAACCTCTGGCATTTGAAGTGATCTTTGAATTTGTTGCCTATATACATCGTGTTTGGCAAGTTCTGAGAGGGGAATGGATATTTTTAACTTAGCTATTTCTGTCTCTAAGTTAAATGGCTTTTCCAGTGGAGTCTTGGTGTTGATAATGGCAGTTTTTTCTGTTTTATTTGAATTGTCTGCATTTTGCTCTTGTTTATCACTGCTATGGGAAGTTTTAGCTTGCGGTTTTTCAACTTCAGGAAAGTTTTTTGGAACCCTGTTCGAGCTTTCTTTCGAGGAAGAAGGTGACAAAGGCTGATCTTTGGAAGGCTGTATTTCTGTTATGTCTTCTACAGTCACTTGATGCGGGTTTGGAACAGGTATATCAGCTGGTTCTGTTATGACAGCCTTGCCTTTGATCTTGTTGGGCTATTTGTTATCCTTTGTTTTGCTAGGTTCGGAAATGTCAATGGTCCTAGTTCTTAGCTTATATTGTTTGTGTACTTCATACACAGCGGTATCATAACCTTGTTTAAAATCAAAAGACTCGCCAGACCTAGTCTGAAACTGATTGTAATCGGGTTCATTTTGGTCTTCTTGGGACAGGACAGTTTGGTGCTCGCCCTTTAGATCCATTAAGTTCATGTGAGTGTCCTCTATGGGTTCACTAGAAGTATATCCTTCAACATAATTATCTTGGAAAGGGGGTCTTATATCATGGTCTTGGTTAGGCCTACCAACATTTGTGTTCTGTGTTTTCCTAAAATTTGGGTTCCTTATGGTATTAGACTGTTGTCCTTCCCATGATGCTTTTCTCTCAACATTTTCTACTCTTTCTCCCAGCCTTTGCAGGCCACTGATGATAGCATCAAGCTTTTGGTCAAAAGCTGAGGGTTCTTCCTTAAAGGTGGTTCTTCTTTCCATTCTAGCTCTGTTTCTTTTGGCAATTAAATTGGCTTCTAGGCTGACAGCAACATTTTGCATGTCCGCAAGGGTCTGAGGAGCTCTTTCTTTTAACTGGTATGCCATATCCGGGTCGAATCCATCGGGAAATTTGTACAAGGCAAGGTCAGGTGGAGGCCTTAAGTTCTGTGGTATTGTGTTATATACATTATTGAATCTTGCACAGTACTCCAAAACAGTCTCTTGAGGACCTCGTTTGATCGTATCATATTCAGCTAGTATGTGCAAGGGGTCTTTCTTTTTCTCCCATCTGTTGGTAAAGGATTGGTAAAGCTCATCTGGGGTGGTTATGGAATTTGCAGCAAGTGATCTGAACCAAGTTCTTACATCACCTGTTAAACTCTGAACAAAAATTCTCATTCTTACGCTATCATCATCTATTTCGTAGTTTTCAAAATAATCTTGCATCTTTTTGGTATGCTGAATGGCTGTGAAAGGACCGGTGCTGTCAAAATAGGTAATTTTAGATTGGTACTCTTGAGGTAAAGCCCCAGCATTAGCAGGTAATTGCAGGGGTGCATATCTATTAGCCATATTGGCAGGTATAAGTGGAACAACAGGGATAAGTGGAACAACTGGAGTAACGGGGATCACAGGAGTAACTGGAACGCTGGAAACAGCAGTAGTGTTAGTATGTACAGTGAATGAAGGTGTGGAAGGAGTACTACGAGATGTAGATGATGAACTAAGGGAAATAGGGGTTGAACGGAACAAAACCTTGACAGGAGTCGGAATACTGCTAGGGTAAGTTGTTTCAGGGCTCAAATCAGCAAAATTTTCCTGTCCTTCTCGCTTCCTAAAGATTTTCGAGATTATGTTAGGGTTTTCAAAAACAGCTGGAGGGTTGGGATCTGGATTTGATCTGGTATATCGTGGATTTTTCTTGGGAGCCAGCTTCCGAATTGTTTTTTGGGTATTTTTCCTGGGAATGTTTTTGTAATCGGCAAGGGACTATTTAAAATTTGGGACAGCTTATTTGTAACTTAAAACTAGCATGAAGATTGACTGAAGTAGCATTTATTTACTCCTGTTAATGCAAAGCAAAAAACAGTTTCAAAGGCTTCCTGGCTGACATTCAGGCTTCATCTGTAGTTTTAAGAGATAAACAGCAATTGGAAAGTTTGATTTATGGCCCCAGCGGAGCTTTCTTACCTTCTTCGTGAAACTATCTGAGGAAGTTCCCCAGTGGAGTCGCCATTATGTTATCACTCAGGTTGTCCTTAAGCTCCGGAAAAGGATACGGCCGAGGTAACCACAGACCAACTTTGGACTGCAGGTTCTAGCCAACCTGTAATCAGAGAGGGCTCTCTCTTTTAGATTTAGCTTTGTTGAAAAGGATTTTAGGCTAGGTTTTGAGTTCGGAGGGTTTTTGTTTTGTTTTTGGTGGGAAAATTGATGTTTTTAGACAAAGAGGCAAGGCATAGTCTGGAAATTTCAAACCATTGGGCGTGGAGTCGAGGAGGGGGACTGCTGCTGCGTTTTTTCTTGGTCACAACAGAGGGAAAATGGAGAAAGATAGCTGCGCATGAAACAATGTTTCAGGTTTAGGTGATGGAATGAAATGCTAAGTACTGAGAGGCAGTTAAGAATCTCTCAATCAGCTTAATAGAGGAGGTAACAGAGCGCTACCTAGGGGCAGTAAAGAATCCCTAGATAATTGGCAAACACAGGTGAATCGGGGTAAACATGAGCCAGGAGGAATTCATATTCATAACCAATTCACTGAGAGGAAAACATAAAGATATAGTAGAAATTGAGCATAGAGAGTATTTAAACTAATTATAGGCTATTCTTTCTTTCTGCTATTTAGATAGTGGGAAACAATAAAACAGAGGTAAGATGCACTTATTGCTTCAGGCTGCAGCACAAGAATTCCATCTTCATATCTCCAAAACATTCATTTACAACAGTCAGTTTTCTCTCCAAGCTTTCAGCAATCTTTGATTATAGAAAAACTCAGGTATACAATGCGAGTCTCTAGTGAAAATTCTCAATTAACCAACCCTTGAAACAAGGTAGAGGGCGGTATATATAGGGAAAAACTCTCTACAACTGCTTTTATTACAACTTGACCTAAACAGGTCTGAAATAAAGATGATTACTTGACCTAATCCTATCCAGAAATAAATGCAAAAAATATCTCGGGCTGCGCTGGGGGCCGCCGTATCAAAACTAAGTAAATGATGTTGTCCTCGGTGGCTTGCTGCTGTGTTTTCTACAATAAATGTGTATGGGTTTCTACTTTTTTGTTGTCTGTCTGCATTTAAAGCTTTAACTGTGATTTGAGGGCAAGGATGGGCTTACGCCTCTTGATTTGACTTTCTGGGGGGCTCATCAATGTTCAAGTGCTTCGAGCCCCTAAAAAATCTTCGGCTGATACTCTTTGGCTCTTCTTCTTCCTCTGATACTCTTTGGCAATAAACCGATGTTGTTCTGATGTGCTGTGGGTCTAATCACAAATTAATGGCCGCTGTTCAGCCTTTGTTTCCTTCAAAACTGTTTTCTGCTCCTTTCTGAGTGCTTCGCGAAGAAAAATGGTTCATTCGGCGCCTTTCGGGCTTCCTGGGGGCTGCAAAACGAAAAGATTCCCCATTCTGGCCTAAAAAATCTAGCGATGAGCGATTTGCGCAAATCGCTCATCAAAAACTGCCTCAGAAACTGATTTCGGGGCTCCGAAGTGCGATTTTTGCTCCTTCACGCCAAAAAGTGCTGATGACGTCAGCATGACATCAGCATGACGGGACGTTGTACGGCGGGTGTCGTCAGCAATGACATCAGCATGATGACGTGGCAGGATGACGTCATCATGTACGGACGGTGACGTGGCATGTACAGTGGCAGGGTACGGTGGCAGGAGGCCACGTGGCTGGTGACTCGGTGGTACTGTGGCAGGGGGTTGACGCGGCAGGTGACGTGGGGCTTACGTCACAGGGGAAGGCGGTAAGCAGTTTTGGGCGCACCGCCTTAGCGCCTGGGCGATTTTGGGGGGAGGGGCTCCGCCACACCCCAGAGCTTGACGCGTGGCGGGAGTACGGCGGTAATACCGCCCATCTCCCGGACGCTAAGCTTCGGGCGGTTCGGGGATGGGAGGGCCCGTCAGCCGTAGATCTGCGGGGTGGATGATCCAACGGCTGGCGGCGATGGTGAGTCAGCGGGGGTATACGGGCGGGGAATATGAGCGGAATATTCCAAATTTAATACGGCGCGGAGGTGGGGTTTTAAAACTTAGGTTTAGTGGGTTTGGGGGGTTTATGGAGTTTAAAAACGGGCGGGTTACGCTATTTACAGTTAGGACTTAGGAAAGAGGGGTGGAACATGGGTTTTTTGCGCGCGGGTTTAATGATTTATGTACAAACTTTGGGTTAGGGGTGGAATAGAGGGATTTTTGAGGTTTTTAGGGCTAGGGGAGAGGTTATTAATCTGGCCAGGTGTCAGATTAATCCCTGCTTGGACACGGATGGGCTAAAAGCAGCCCCAGATGGACCATTTTTTCCCGGACTTGGACAAAAATATGGCTATATTGCCAGGGAGGGGATATTTACATAGGGGAATTTTATATACAAAGTTGTAGTAGGGGAAGGGGGAAAACTGATAGGGAGTTATATACTAGAGTTAGTAGTTAATATGGAGATGATAAGCAAGCGCCAAGGTCAGGGACCTTAGGCTAATTTTGGGGAAAAGAATTTGAAAAGAAATAAAATCCTTGAGTGAAGCAGATCTTCACCAAGGCAACTGATATGGAGGATGATGAAACTAAGAGGAATCAAGCAGATCTTGACCTCTTTGGGAAGTTAGTAAGTGACTTGGGAAATTAGAAGAAGGGGGAGTTAGTTATGTCCACCTTTGAGCTCCTTTGCATGAAAACTGCCTGCACTGTAACCTGTAAAGATAAAGCACTTTGTAACACAAAATTGATCATAAATTATCATTCTGCAACCACACAACTACCTACCCAGCCTACCTTCCTAACATTTTTTCTTCTTTTTGGTTTGGGTGCACTTAGACTTGCAGACCCAGATTTACAATTTTTCTTTTGAATTTTTCCTATCTAAATCTGCACTTATTTCTGCCAGGGCCCAGATTAAACAGTTGGGTCCCTTTGATTCTCTACCTATCTACAGATCTGTCAAGATTAAACTGTTTGGACAGATATCATTCTCTATATTCTAAAACAGGAAATTGAAACCTAGGGAGACCAAGATTAAACTGTTTGGACCTCCCTTAAATGAAAACTCTTCAAAACTGGAACAACTCATCAAAAATGGAATACAGCAGTGCATTTGGACTAAGCATACTTCATGGCACCTCGTGGAAATATGGAACACTGCAGCCTGCAAAGTATGACATATTTGGCATGTAAAAATGTCAATCATGAAAGATAATACCCTGTTGCAACAGGAGGCTAACAGTTTTAACAATTTACCATGGATAAAGAGCTCAAATCCTATCTTGGAGACCTTATCTCTTATCCCTTGAGCTCATCTTCCTCTCTTGAGCGGATCTCAAGCCTAGATTGGTAATTGGATAAAAATTCCTAATCTACCACACTCCTCTTATAAATTTACTGCCTCCCATAAGGTCTGGGTTGGCTTTTGGAGATTGATAGTAACCTTATGTTGCTACTTTGAGCTTAAAGGAGTCACCATATTCATGCATTAGGGTTGATGTTGAGGTGTGCTTTGTGACAAGGAAGGACAATTCAACTTGGGGATACATCTACAAAGTCAACTTCTATTTATGGTTGTAAACTCTCTCCTATATTTGTTAATACAAAGAGTATCTTGTTTTCGTATATTTGTTGTGTTATGTTTGCACTCATGTATTTCAATACCATGATGATTCATTGAGTAGAGATTTTAGATTATTCTACATGGATGTTGTGGATCCTTTGTTTGTTTTATTCATGTGTGCATGTTCTAATTATAACACTTGGAGCTAGAATTGGAGCTTATAAGCGAGGAGGAAAGGAAGACTTGCTACAGATTCCAGGTAGGATTCTTTCCCATACTCTAATTTCTCTAAGGAAAACTTCATGCTTTTTGTCTTCTGTTGTTCTAGATCAGACCACTAGATCTAGGGAATTCACCTTTATCCGCAATCGTGAAAATTCCACATAACAGGTACATATGAGTCCAAGAAGAGAGTTGAAATACAAAAAATAAACAATGCATGAAAACAATTGTCTGAATGTGCTCTTTGATATGTTGGTTTTTAAGGAAGACCACAAACCCAAAAGGTGGGAGAACTCGAGGTCTCAACTGATGATGGTTTAAGGATGACCACCAACACTGGAACACTTAGTGTAGTTCCTAAAGTAGTTTTGAATATAGCTAGAAGTCGAAGTATTTTGCTAGAGGAAGTGTTCTAAAAAGGGAGATCATTGAGGTCCCGACCTGCAGTAAGGAAGGCCACCAACTAAAGGCATGCTCATGGGGTGTTGCTCTGCCTCTCGATACACCTTTGAATCTAGATATCGATGACTTTGGCTCTACGCTCAGGCAACGGTTTTAAGCTGTGGATCAAGCTTGCTTAATGTATCTTTGAAGCTTGTAGATGACCATCAATTTCCCCCCTGTCAGATATAAGGTGAGAATATGAATAAATCTCAACTATAAGACGTGAAAATACTCGAGAAAAAATTCTCTGGTGTGACCAAAATATCATCTTGGTTGTTGAAGCACATTGCCAAGAAGTGATCCATCCAAGGTGAATCTTCATTCTTGCAAGAGGTTTGTTCCTGAAGCATCTGTTTGAATGATGAGTGTGCTTACCACAATGATTACAAGGGTGAAGATAAAAAGTGATCTTTCACATGGCCAACTTTGTCACAATGTTGGCATTTGACAATCTGTCGTTGTGGAGAAGTAAGAACGAGTGAAGATGAAACGTCTTGAAGGAACCCGTTACTCTGAAAATTTATTGGCTTGGAATAGTCTAGGATTAGTTTCTACCTACTAATGGGAGTTTGTCTTAACCTCAAATAGAGGACTGTTCTGAACAAAAACCAGTTCATAATGATGTCTTTTTTATGTTTCTCATCTTGCTAGAATTGAGATTCTAGTTGCAAAAACTCAATCTTTTCATTTTCATTTTGCAAATAGGTTCTAATGTCAGTGAGGATGGATTTGTTTATTATGCCATTAACAATAGATAGTATTAGAGTATTCAATCAATCTAATACTCCATTAAGTCTGGCCATTTTTCAAACAACTCAAGCTCAACAAATGGAGAGGTGTGAGTTTGTCAAGGGTGCATATATTGAGCACAATTCATTATGTTTTAACCAATGAGAAGAAAATTTGCTCCTAGGGTTTTAACAGATTTTAGAATTCAACACACTACCCGATATTGAATGTTATTTCCATAAATGTTAAATAGAATAACTATAGGCAAAATGGTGTGTTTTATTGGAAAATGCTATGGCATTTATGTGTGCCACTAAAAGCTCCCACAATTGACAATATTGGCATAAACAACTGAATCTGCTACAACCTAAAAAAGTGTTGTGTGTGAAGAGTATAAAGGGAATAACAAACTACATGAATCCACACCATATATTAACCATAAGACTATACTAGAGAAACCCCTGTCCATATTTAAAAACTCAAGGACTATGTTAATAGAGAGAAAAATGAATTATAGATTTTGGCTACAAAGAAAAATACAATCTATTTACAGTGATTGCGGTGACTGCATCATCTTTTTGGCCTCTTCCTTTTATCCATCTCCTTCTCGTCGCTTTCTCATCTTTTCTGCAACACTGATGTAGGTATAGTTTGTCACTGCATTTTCTTTTCTAGTCCAAAAACGGGATAGGCCAAGAAGGAATGATTTTCTTTCAGCGGATGGGCTTCCCTTAAGCGATAAAGATTTAGCTTTATAACTTCTTATTAATAAACTCTACAAAATTTTTAAATGTTGCAGATTTTATTTTGAATGGAGAGACATAGACTTTCTTTGACGAGCCCAAGAAGAAGCGTCCTCACGACCCCCCATCAATGTAACTATTTCCTCTGAGCACATTCAACACTAGCAACAATTAGGTTTGCTCAATACTAGTCTCGTTGGCGGAGGATCTGTAGTGAAAAGAAGTAAAGGAAGAGCTTTATGTTCTTTTGGAGGAAGTACAGACAAAAGAAGCACAACAAGTCATTTTGTCGACAAACCACCAATGTTCAAATCCTGAGAGATGCAAACGTATGGGATGATCTATATGAATTATATTCATTGTATTGCTCCTCCTTATCATTCTGGTCAGTCAAATTCTAGTCCCATGGTTGTGATGTTCGAGGCTATGCATAGGGGTCAATTCGATGTGCCTCTGGCCAATCTACTTGGTCACATAGAAATTTTGTAGAAGCTGAATTTCACGACTGAGAAATTAAAAATGGCACATGGATACATTGTTAATATTCAAATTTTCACAAGAATGCAGTGCATAAGGTAATGCTCACTTGACTATTTGTTGGACTGAGCACTAAAAATTAAATGTATTCTCACATGAAAATAATTGGAGCAGTTACACAGTAATGGCAGAGATTAGACACTACAGGAGAATCAAATCAAAGGACATAAATACAAAAATAGAGACCTGCAAGCTGACAGAAAATGTTTGAATTTGTAGACCTGGGAATGAGGAGAAATAGCAGTTTTTACTATTTCAGGATTATGGGAAGAGAACTCAGCTTGAATTTATCTTGAAAGAGATTCAAAGGTGCATGAATGACATGCATAGAAAGACCACAAAAATTAGTGGCTCAAACTTGAGCAGGGTAGGAATTCACCTGCTCTAATACCATGTTAAAACAACACAAAATAATGGACAACAAATAAGATAAACATGGAATACATTTTATTCACAGTGATATACATATTTATACAATGTCTTATGACTCTTGGTTTTCATATTCCAAGGGGTCTCTTGGACTCTAATGGTTGTTCATATTCCACACCATAACCCTTAACAGATTCTAACAACAAAAAACCATGGGTGTATATCCTAAATCACTATGGTAGAAACTAATGAATGGTCATATATGATAAAATATAATTGTACAATTAGATTTTTATTTTGTTTTCTTCCACATTTCAAATACTATGTGTGGATACCATGGTTTACCAAAACCACGGGCTTGTAAACTACAAATAGTAGAAAACAATTATTGATTATGGTGATTCACTGACATCCACTAGGATCATTGGTGTATATATGCTTTAAAACACTCCAAGTTTGTTCACACCCATAAGCATTGCATGTTTGGCTCAATATATGAATTATAAAATTTTGAAAATGTGGGCTCGGTATTTGAATTACAAAGAAAATTGAGTTTAAGTGGTCCCTATTGTTGGTTATATGACTCTATACAAAACTAATTGACTTTGGCATTATTCGTATGGAACTTGCCATTACTAGTTTGAAGCCTTCAACTGGATTGGTAAAACCCTATAACTGATTGGATCAACCAATTTTGTTGGAACTTACTGGACTAACGATTTTTTCCAAAATGAATCTAGATGTGATAACTTTTCTCCTTACAAATTCACAATATTATTGAACTAAAGAGAAAGGGTCACTGCCATGTAACCCCTTCAAACCTTATGACAAAACATGTTAACACTCACACCAACACACAACAACAATGATATTCATTTAAATTATTAATATGAAATGATAGTAAATGTAATAAAAGAGAATTTTGATTGATAAATAATACTAGATGCAGTCAAAGGGCATTTTGATTAAGATGTCTAGATATTTTAGTGATTATTTAAAACCAAAATTGAGTTTAAGTGATCCCCATCATCGGTTGTAAGAATTTGTACAAAACTAATTGGTTTTGACATTGTTTGGTATGGAACTAGCCATTACGAGTTTGAAGCCTTCAATTGGATTGGCACAATCCTAGCACTGATTGGATTAACCAATTTTATTGGAACCTATCAAACTAATAGATTTTGCCAAAACTACTCTGTATAGATAAATTGCTCCTTACAAATTCACAACATCATCCAACTAAAGAGAAATGATCATTGCCATATAACCCTTTTAGACTTTACGATAAAAAAATGTTAAAACACTCACACCTATTGGATATGTTTTTGGAATGCAGTTTTCACTTTTAATAGTTTTCAGGCACATGGTGGTTTTTCCCATGGCTTTGTAGATCCAGTCAAAGGAACTACGTTTGTATTCTAATCCAAGGTTAATGGATTGAGGGTTTATGAATGCTATGACATATACATATTGTATTGTGACATTGTAAAGAACATATATGAAAAAATATTGTTGGTTTTCCTAGCTTTGAGTTTCTAAGATAAAATCTCTATGTTAATGTGTGTGTTTGCCATTAAATCTTTTCTATTTTGATTGAGAATTTGTTTGCAGAAATTATCTATGTAGGATTAAAATCTACAATAACAACATACAACAATAATGATATCAATTTAAATTATTACATGGATAGGCATGGTTTATATTGGAATTGGGGTTGGAGAATTTTGATTTTTAATTAAATGAATGGTTAAGATCTGCTCTTGTGGGAATATTTTTCATCTTATACATCATCCAACGGAATTATTAAAGTTTTACAAATATTTTTCTAGTTTCAATACCAGGTGTCCACTTGATACAAGTATAAAATTCTAAAATATAATTAAAAATATTATAAAACACTCCACTCTCCCCTCCATTCATTTCATTCTACTCTATTCATCCGTCCATTTCATTCCCCATTCGCCAAATCCATTTGCCTCATTCCGCTTTGTCCATCTGTCTATTTCATTCTCCATCCACCCATTTCACTGTTTCATTCCCCATCCGTTCAATTAATGCTTCTTTCTATTCCATTGCTCCTTCATTCTGATTGAACACATGCAACTAAGAATAACGTTGGATTAGACAACTCTCCTCAATCTCTCTCTTTGTCATCACTATCTGGATTGTGTCTGCTCTGAGCCACAATGCTTTTAAAGATGTATTTAGATGCATCCCCTCTTTTGGATGCAAGAGTGCATACTTCAGAATTAGATTCAAAAGGTGCAACCATGTCCTCGCCCATAATGTCCACTGCATTGTTCATCAACCCTAACATAATTCTATTTGCATTAGTTTTCTCTGAATTATACAAACATTAGACCATAACTTCCAATGTCTTGTACAATGAGGTGACCTATAGAAGGGTAAGAAAAACCAATAAGCAACGAGGGATTGTGACTTTCGGTTGCTAAAGGCTAAGAAAAATCCATATGTAACAAGATAACCTAAATAGATGTATATTAGGGTTGGTTGTTACTTCAAACACGAGAAGAACCCAAATAGGTATATATTAGGGTTTGCCTTCTCTAAGTTATTATTACTCATAAATGATATGCCATATTGATGCCAAAATTAATTTAATAGTTATTCAGAAATAATGTGTCATTATAAAAATTGATTGAATTATTAGTATATAATTTTCTTATAATGTTAAAATTGAATTAATATTAAGGTTAAATCCCTATCATACATTTAATAATTATTAATATGTTTCATCTATAAGTATATATCAACTACATTTACTAATATAATTATATTTTAATATTAAATAATAATAAATATAATCCAACAATATTTTAATTAAAATATTTCACTTATTACTTAAAAAAATAAAAAAAAATATTGTTTGAACTCTAAATAAATTTTTTTTCAAGATAATATAATTTTCTATTATTAATTTTTTGATAACATAATTTTCCATTATTAATTTTTTAATAACATTTTCTATGTTTTTCCATTATTAATTTTTGATAACATAATTTTCCATTATTAATTTTTTAATAACATTTTCTGTGTTTCATGGTTTTAGTTTATATATAAAAACAATTTTCAAACACACTTGTACCTGAAAATTTGGATATATATAGAACATAATTTTTTGTGCAATTATTCAATGACGTGAATCTTCAAACTAACACTAGAGACAACATAAATAAAGCCATGCTTACATAAATCTGACTCATATGAGATAACGAATCTCCTAATTTTTTATTTTTATTTTAGTTAATATAAAATTGCGAAGAATTTTTTAATTAAAAGCGGTGAGGTGATTTACATTTTAGTAAACTAATATAAAATTATTTGTATTATTATTATTATTTATTTTACATTAAAAGGCATAGAGGTGCTTTAAAATAGGCTATTATTTAACATAATGATATATATTAAGGAATTTAGACTTCTGTGATCCATAACATTGTTTAGAAAATCTTCGGCAAAATCACATAATCAATTTTTTGTCGACGCGTTTCGAACCAACTAGTGTGGTTCATCGTCAGGACAAGTTGAAAAACAGATCCAGCTTAGCCTGTTTAAATAGCTAGAGCAGAGACACCAACGGTTACCTGACTAAGGGAGCAAGGTCAAATTCAGTTATATTAGGTATAAAATAGATAAAAATAAATTAAATATAATAATAAATAAATAAATATATATAAATGTATAAAATTAGTTATATTAGGTGTGAGATAAGAAATTGTTTATTAAATTACTAAACAATAGTATTTAGTAATAGTTTATAAACAAATAAAAGTTATTAAATAAATAAATGATAAGAATAATCGTACTAATAATAATAATAAAATCAATTAAATAAATAAATAAACAAACATAATAACCCCTAGAATCTAATTACATTAGGTAAATTTAGGGTTGTTAAAGTCCATCATAATAAATCCTTTAAACCTAATGGTCAAATAATCAATATTAATTCAAAAATTTTAAAGTTTATCTCACACCTAATATAACTAATTTTATACATTTATATATAAATTTATATATATTTATTTATTTATTATTATATTTAATTTATTTTTATCTATTTTATACCTAATATAACTGAATTTGACCTTGCTCCCTTAGTCAGGTAACCGTTGGTGTCTCTGCTCTAGCTATTTAAACAGGCTAAGCTGGATCTGTTTTTCAACTTGTCCTGACGATGAACCACACTAGTTGGTTCGAAACGTGTCGACAAAAAATTGATTATGTGATTTTGCCGAAGATTTTCTAAACAATAATGATATATAATATGAAATTGTATATAAAATTAATTAATAAATTAATAAATAATTATATAAGTATGTGATAATATATAATAATAAAAAATTGAATTAATTTAGATTTATTTTAAATAGATTTATCAAGTATTTAGAGGAATAAAATTTTTGTATGTATAATTTTTTTTAACGAAATCGGTAAGGGTATTTGTATTAATAAAAGTTTGAGTTGGGTTCAGAACTTTTATATCAATTTTTTGAGATAAAAAAATGGACTTTAACATAACAAACAAAATGTTTATGGCCATTTTGGCTGGAGAACCATTTCAAATAGAAAATGTATCTACTATAAACTCTACAAAAGGATCCAAGAAGGAAACAAAATTTGCAGACTATCATAAAGACATAAGAGGTTTAGCATTGACAAACATCAAATAACCAAAAAATTACTTCCAAAGCGAGGCACTAACATCAACACAGGCCACGACTAGTCGCTTCAGACTCCCTAGAATGGCAGGTGCTCTTTTCTTCCACAAGAACGCTAGAGCCATAACCTACAGTGGCCAAATTCTTCATTGATTTTCTAGAAACTTCCAGTGCAGCCACACGAGCATTGAGTGAACGAACTTCCTCCCTCAACCCATCCAAAGAATTCTCCTTGTCAGTGTGATGGTTTAATAGCCTGGCATCCATAAAAAGCTAAAATGAACACCTTTGATGATCAACCATAACTTCTAGTTTTTGAATTGAAACTAGCATTGCCTGACTTGATTCCAGTAGTCTATCCAACATTATTTCTACATTGATATTATCCGCCTTTATGTGTAATTTTCAATAATTTAATATGAAGGAATTAATGTATGATATTGAACTAAATGATTAAAAAAATTGCATGCCAAAAAAATTGATCCCCTTCAATGTTTGATGAATCTGAGTTTAAAATGGATCTAGATTGGTATAGCATAGTTTAAACATGTTATGATTTCAGCTATTTTTATCCAATTTTTTATCATTTTTATTCAAATTTCAATATCAAGCATTGAGATTATGCAGTTAGGGTGCAAGAAGGGTTTTCAAGGGTGCTAAATCCTTTATATATAATCAAAGGTAATTTTGGTAATGAAAAATTGCATTTTGACCAGAATTTATATAGCTAGATTCTAGTGATAATTGTAAAAAAAACGTCCAAATCATATAACATTTAAACTTCTTCATATTTTTTAATTTCTTTTTGTCGTACATATCCATCACCCATGTAATAAAAAACTAAAGAGAACCAAATAGGTGATTCCATATTTATATAAATAAAATAAGGGAGAATATTATATATATATATATATGAGGAGAGTAAAACTAAATAACAAGTATATTGACCTCATAACTAATTTATTGTTATATGTTAATAGGACTTGTTATTTCCTTGTGGTTGTTCCCTATGTCATACAAATCATGGTATGTTGAGATCTACATCTTATTGCAAAATAACTTGACCAATAAGAAATAACTCATAACTGGAGAGGAGATTTTATAGTCATAAAAGTTATTAAAGGATGCCACAAGATAGGTATATTCGATTGTTATTTGATCCACATGCACCCACATAACATGTCTCACAATGAAGGCATAGGTCGAGCAAGAAACATATGCACTTCATAACTAATCAACCTTTATGTTAGTAGGATTCACCAATCTCTTAGGTTTAGCCCCATAGCCACATTGATTATGGTATGTTGAGGCTTATGTGCTATGTTGGGACTTATATGCTTATGTAAACCAATTGTCACAACCACTAAGGGATAAAACACAAGTGAAGAGGAGATTTTATAATCATAGAAGCTATTTTAAAACACCACAAAATAGGTGTAAGGACCTTACTGAAGGTGCCACTAGCAACGGCATGATGGAAGGCACATCAAGCAAGCTTGGTTAAGGTTGCACAATGCATCTATATGATTGGTAGCCTTAGTAATCAACATATGAGGGATAATTGTGGGATGTCTAGGATAATTTACTAGTGCATAGGCCAAGAGGCCCAAGGATGTCTAGCTTAGTAAGGCAAACAATCAACATGGTATTACATAGAAAGCTTGATGGAGGATTATATGATCTAGAAACGTGATGGATTGTGTGTTATACATGGCAAGACAACATCTTTGATGAGTGTATTGAACGTATGTGAATGCTTGAAAAAAGAGGAACATGATCTTCATGAACTCTCATGTGTTGACCTAGATGGATGACAACATGGTGTCTCATTAAGTAGTTAGTTGTTTGCTCAAGGGAGGTAATGGCACAACATTGTCTATGTTACCTGATGATGGTGTTGAATCACCTATGGTGAAATGAATACTTCAAAATTATGCACTCTCTAAGGTTCCTAGCTTAGGTTAGATATGACATGTTGGTTAAGCATAGTTTGAGGGATACAAGTAGTGGATGGTCATGCCCAACTAACAGGATCATGCTGGTGTCATGTGGCAACTAGCCTTCACAAGTGGTATTAGATGCTCAAGCATATTGAAAGGCCTATCACCAGGACAAATGAAATCAAATCCACATTCAAATGTGGCATTTGTATGAGTTTCTCTTCACCACTATCGTCTAATGGAGCCACATTGACGAGGACAAAAACAAACCAAGTGAGGGATAATGTAAGGGCTTTGCATGAGGTGCCATTGGTAGTGGCATAATGGAAGGTGTGTTGAGAAATCTTAGCTAAAGGGTGCATAATGAGTCTATATGATTGGTAGCCTTGGTGAAAGACTTGCAACGATAACTATGAGATGACTAGCATAGTGTACTTCGCCATAAGCTAGTAGGACCAATGATATCTAATTGAGTAGGACGAACAATTGTCAAGGTGTTTATAATAGGTTTTGAGGAAAGACAGTGAGATTTGGAAACATGATGAATTGTGTGTTACCAGTGGCAAGGAAACACCATTAATGATTGTGTTGAAAGCAGGTGAACACTTGGCGAAGTAGGAACTATCATGTGTTAGCCTAATGGATGACAATGCAGTCTCACATTAGGCGATTGGGTGTTCAAGTATTACTACTCTTGAGGGAGGCAATGGTGCGACATTGTATATGGTTGGTTGGTAATGGTATAGCATCATCTTGTTGAAATGAGCACTTTGACATTTTGTACACTCTAAGATGCCCATCTTGGGTTTGGTAATGACATGCCAGTTAAGGGCAATCCTTGTGATACAAGCATTTGATGACCATGCCAAACTAGCAAGGTAACATTGGTGTCATATAACAACTAGGCATCTTGAGTGGTATAGAGTGCTCAACTAAAATGAAAACATAGACCTCAACAATAAAAATATTTAATTATTATTTTACACACGCCATCATACAAAATATCCCAAAAAAGTTAATACTTAAAATTTTAATAAGTATTTATACTTTATGTGATAAGGTGAGAAATGGTAATATTAATAATAAAATAATTAAAAATCAAACCCACTATTATAAAAATCTTATCAAAATATTCATAATATTTTAAAATTAATAATCATTATTACGTCGATAGGGGCTTGATTTATATTGAAATTGGGGTTCATGAATTTTGATTCTTTATAAAATAAAAAAATCATGGATGACTTAGATTAAATATTGTGAGAATATTCTGCCTTATACACAACCAATGGATGATATGAAAGGATTCTCAACAGGGTTTTAGTTTCAATAATTGAGATAACATGTGTCAAATCCTAAAATATTATTAAAACAATTCTCCACTTAAAAATCGTTTTGGAGATCAAGTTGACAGCTAAAAATCGTTTGAGAGATCAAGTTGTGGCGATTGAAACAGGTGTTTCCTTTCGGAAAATCAAATAAAAACATTTAAAAATCCAATTCCTTATTCCTTCATCTGTTGTCCATCATGTTGGCAAATAGTTGAAAAAAAATTAGTCTCCTTGATCCTCCATATTTTCATTATCTTTCCTTGGTTTGTTCATCATCTAGTGTGTTTCATTTGTGTTTTGTGTGCACACTGATTGCAGAGAGGATGCCTGGAGAATTATTCGACTAGTATTCACAACAGATTCTTTGTATCACACACACCATAGTGGGAGTTGAATTACTTCCTAATAATCTAAGGGACAACCATGAATTAAGTCAACAACAACTTTCTATGTTCGCACTGTAACATAACATAGAATTATTGGACTCGTATTCGCAATAGATTTTGTTGTATCACACAAGACATAATGTGAGTCGAACTATTTCATAATAATCTTAGGGACAACCATGAATTAAGCCTACACCAACTTTTTATGTTCGCATTGTAAGGTAACATAGAATTATGAGATTAAGAATTTTTAGGAGGATTGATTGTTCTTTATATGTCAAATTGTCAATGGAATGAATATATGTAAAGTAGAATGGTATAAGTAGATATAATTTCTCATTCTCCCAGTCGATATGTATGTAGGTCAAATTTGCTTATATAATATATGTTGTTGTGTTGTTTGCAATGAAAATCCAAATATGTTTTACTATGAAGGGTTTGGTTCGTTTTAGGGTTCATTGTGATATATTTTTTTAATGATAGGGTTTGGTTTGTTCTAGGGCTCATTGGATACATATGCTTTCTATTGGGTACAAGGCAGAGAAGTTCGTTTCACGAATTTTCATGGGCAAGGAAGGGAATAAGATTCTGAAGCACCTCTTGTGGTCCAATGGTGTGAAACAGAAGAAATGCCTAATAACAACAAGTAGTGTGTGGGGAAGGACATCGTTGGCACTATGGTTCGCCTCTTTCTGGCTCACTTCTTCCTGTGATATGATTCATTTGCCATAGAAAATTCATCCTCCTCCTCCTCTGTCACAGTTACGATGCTTACTAAGGGCTCTTTCTTTTAAAACTTTTAGCATGTAAGTTGTACAATAGGTTTCGATTTAGGGTTTTCCCACTTATCTGTTCACGTCTTTTCGGTACTTTATATTTACAATGTTGTTACGTCTACTATCAATACCTTCTAGTCTCCATAATTTAAAATGATTCATGGATAATTATCAATAACCTAATCATCGGTTTTCGTTTCCCACACCTTTATAAATTATCATTGTTTTCCTATTTAAATTTCTTTAGTTTGAACGAATATATAAACTTTGAAAGTATCATCTAGATAGGATCAAATTTATAGCATATATTATATCTGGGACATATAATTTGAAACGAAATCTTGTGTAAGACGAGTGATTCACAATCTAAGAATTTGGTTTTATTAAAAGTTAATATTGACCACGTCATCTTCTAAATGTGCATACATGATATACATTTAAATGTATATTGTAATTAGATAAAGAGGTTAATAAACTAAAAAACATTATAGGGTTTTTGAAATTTTAATAAACCAACTACTCCCTACTCCACTTTTGATTTTTGTGCATCTATTATTATTTATGATAAACTCGTCGTTATGGGAGTGCTCAACTATATACTTCCAAAACATATATTTATGTACTGCATAAAATGTCCCTTAAAAACATATGTCTATCACGATGGAGTCCATTTAAATACATTGTACACTGATCTATTTTCAATATCTATTTTATATCTCTCTAGAGTGCTTATTTTATGTGTGCATCATTTAACATCCTTACTTACTTTATCACATAAAAATATTTTAGAAGATCAAAATGAACTTCATCAGTTTTTTACATCTAAATTCCACAAAATATATGCATGTAAAATGTTTATAAGAAGACCATAAAAGAATTTTTAGTAAACCATATACTAACCATGTATTGTTTTTGCATTCTAATTGTTGAAGAGTACCTATTCCTACGAAGTTAAAGGCAAAACCATAATTCCTTTTTTGAATGCTCAAAATAAATGAAAATATAGACTTCAAGTCAATGATAATAATTAATAATGATTAATATATTTGATTTGATTTGAATGTTAGTAATTTAATGTAATAGTTAAATAATGATTAATGTATTTGATTTGATTAGTTTGTTATTTAGATTTTAAATTTTAAGATTAACGATTAATGTATTTAGATTTTATTAGTTAGATTGGTTACTTTTAGTAATTAATTTTTAGGTTTATTTAGGTTGCGTATGTGATTTATATTTGTGTATTAGCTTATATTAATTATATTTATTAATATATTATGTTTAAATAAAAACTAGGTTTATTTTAGGTTGCGTATATAATTTATATTTGTGTATTAGCTTATATTAATTATATTTATTAATATAATTATGTTAAAATAAAAACTACAATGCAGAAAAATAATTTTAAAAATTATAAAATACATTTTAACAGAGTAAATTAATAAACATTCGTAATAAAAATCCAATTAATTTTATAAATTACAATAAAATATTAATTCAAAGTCAAAACTACCTCCTAACTTTTTAATATATAAAAATGAAAATAAACAAATTAAAGCCTAACAGCTTTATGAAAAAAATATAACTATAAATTAAGTACGATGTTAATAAAATTGATTAATATATAAAATGAAAACAAACAAATTAAAGCCTAACAGCTTTATGAAAAAAAATATAACTATAAATTAAGTACGATGTTAATAAAATTGATTTTCATTCAATGATATTTCATTGGAGTTGTACATTTGCCTTTTTCATGCTCTATTAATCTATGATATAATTCATTCTATTAATAATAATTCATTCTATTAATATGTGATATAAAAAATAGATTTTGAGGTCAACATGAATTTACTTCATATACATAGTTTTTAAACAAACTTATTTATTTATTTTTTAAATAAATGGTGATAATATTTTCATTTAATTGGTGAAGTTTTATTTATTAATTTATTATTATTTTTTTTAAATGAGTTAATATATATGGTATTTGAATTTGTTTAAAAATAGTGGTTTAAGGGCATTTTTATTTATCAGTAATTCACAATGTTATAGGCATTTTAAATTTGGATTTATTAAATAATGAGAAAGATTAAAAAAAAATTATATAATTCTATATGATGTCATGTCATGGAATATTGGAAGGTGGTATAAATTAATTATAATATCACAGTTAAGTGAGGAGTGGTTAGAAGAAATTAATTGTAATATAAGAGTTACACAAGATTGCCCCCTATCCTCTATGGCATTTAAATTGCTAACTTAGTGTTAGTCAGAAAAATGTGGTTGCATTGGCATGACTCTCACTAATATAGTCATCATTCTTCTTCTTCATGCTAATGATATTATTCTTACATCACGAAATCCCTATGACTTCAATAATCATCTAAGAATCCTCAAGGAGTTTTTTTCTAATATGGACATGACTGTAAACATTGACAAAATAAAGGATATGAAAATAAAATCCCATAAGATCACTTATGACACTTTCATATATAACAATCATAAATTAGAGGAGGTGCCTTCATACAAATTTCATGGAATCGATATTCATCATAAGCTCATTTGGAATTATAGTGTTGAGAAAAAGATAAATGGAAGGTAACTTATCATACTTTCAACTATGGGAAAAGAAAAAACTCCTTTTTGATACTCTAGTCACTCCTACTATCTTATACGAATGTGAAGTATGAGGATGTAGTATTTCTGGAGATTCTCGAATAAGGATAAAGCAAATTCTAAAGAATATTATAACCTATATTCTTAATATCAAAAGCAATACACCATATCATATCTTCTTCATACAAGCGAGCCTCTCCCCCATTGAGTGCATGACCATGATTATATACTTAATGTACAAGAACAAGATAAACAACATGGATGATGAGAGGCTAGCCAAAATTGCTTCGAACTCTAACAATAATCACCATCATCTCAAGAGAGGGAGGTATCAAGACGTCAAATATTGACTAAATCTTTGGGGAATATAGGGATATGTCTTTTTTTTTCAACTCTGGTTCATGGTCATTGAGTGGCTGCTACATCCACGGGTAATAATCTGGGCAGATCCACCCGTCGACTTATCTGGTCGGGCCTAACCCCAAGGGCATCGAGGAGATTTGACCCAGTGACCTCCCAATTGGAAAGGTACTTAGCAACGGGAACTCAACTAATTGAGCTATCCCTTGCGGCTAAAATATAGGGAGATGTCATCTTGCTAGACACTAATAATTTTAAAAATATTATTACATTTAAATCTAAAGAAAATTTGTGATATAATAAAGAGCCGTAAAATAAAAGGAGCTAAGGTACTATTAGGAGGCGGTCAACCCTAATTTGGAAGATCAAAAGTATTTATTAATTTTGACTAGCACAAAGAAAAAAATCAAATTGCTAAAATACAAATCACCTCCAACAAGCTTCGTGACAAAATTGGGCATTATACAATCCCTAAAAAAAGTCCACAGGATGCAATAATATATCATCTTTGTGACATTGAGAGGGTTGAAGACGAAAGACACTTTCTCCTAAAGTGTTCCTTATACATCCAAATTAGAGCTCAATTTTAAAACCTCTATTAACCTCGTAAGTCATCAGAACTGTGGTGATCTTGATCTTGGAACACTTCTCTAATTTCTTGTTAAGTACAAAAACAATAATATAAAGGAATATAAGTAATTTCTTACCTTTTTTAAGGTCTAATAAACCAATTAGGATTTTAATGGATGTTATCATCATCACCATCATTAATTCTTTCATATTAAATAATTTAAAAAATCACATTAAGAAATTTGATCTCTCTCACTATCTTTCGCTATTTGATAAATCCATGTTTAAGATGGATCTAGGTTGATTTAGCTTCTTTTGACATTGTCTCACACACATATATATGTAATTATTAATTTTTTATTTAATTTTTTTAATATAATGTTACATAATGTGATAACATCTCCCAGCATGTGAAGCATAACAAATCCAGATGCAATGACTTAATTATTATAAATAATAATAATTTAATTACAATTTACTAATTTTTTGTTTTTAAAAGTTGTATTTGTGATAGTGAAAATAATCATTATTAGTTGTCATCCACAAATGAGGGTTGACTCATTAACCTATTCAAGGAAAGACCATACCTCTCAAAATGATTTGCAATTTCCATTCCCGCAAAATGCATTTTTGTCTTAAGCCATTAACATGTTTCTTTAGCTTTAAAAAAGACGAGCTCTTAATCAATAAAAAATAATTGGAGATCTTATCATAAAAACAAAATAATTTAACCTAAATCGTATGTATAAAAAATCCAAAATCATTTACCAACATAGGTAATACAACTTCCATTAAAATTATATACATCTCAATAATATACATAAAACGATATACTACTCTAAATAATCAATTGACCTTGTGTAATCATTAAAACATACACATTATTTATATTATTTAAATATATATATATATATAATAAACTTAAATTAGTGGCACAATCTAGATATTATTTCAACAAATTTTGAAGGACAACATCAACTAGAAAATATACCTCGAGAAAGATAAAATAAAAAATAAAAGAAACTAAACTATGTTAAATTAATAATTTTTCAAATTAGTATTATTATAACATATCAAAATTTAAGCTCCGAGAGTTAGTTCAATCCAAAGTCATATCAAAATATATGAGATGGGAAAGACATATCAAAATTTATTTTTATAAAATAATAATAATAATAATAAAATTTTCCCTCATGGGGGTGCTAACAGTGGAGGTAATGACATTTCTTTGGAAGTTGTGCCCTAATTACAGATGTCTTTTTCTAGCCATGGTGTGGCAGTGTACAATTAAGGTGAGTTGGATATTGAACCCGACGTCTTGTCGCTATAAATGCATGCTTAATGTTGTGGGGTGGCGAAGGTACGTTCAACGAGGGAGTGGAGGTGAGGATCAATCCTCAACCTCCTTCATCTAGTTTCATTTGTGATCGATTTCCTTGGTCTCTTGTTTGCATGTCACAGATCTTGGGCTTGTGGCCATATATTCAATTTCGCCCATTCAAGATAGCATGTAGGGTTGATGTCCTTGGATCTTTTCATGCATGCTACAATATGGGCCTGCTTTCGAGTTGGTGGTGATACATTAAATTTCTCCCATATTGGATAATAAATTCAGAGGTATTTCTTATCCTTGTGTAGTTCTTCAGTTTGTCTGTTATTATCCAGGTCATATTGCAATGTGTTATTGAATTTGAGGGGATTCTAACTTTGTCTATAGAGGTTTGGCATATTAATAAGGTTTTGTTTGGGTCTATTTGGTTCATGTTTCTAAAATACTTTGGGTTTGTGATTTGGGGTGTTGCTAAGCTAATTCAAGAGCAAGTTTGTTTCTTTAGTTTGGGTTTCACCTTGTTAATGATGTCATTTGCTTTAGGCGACGAGAGTGCTCTTGTTGTTAGTCTGGGTATTTGGAGTCTTCAAGGTTTGGTATGGCTTTAGGAAATTATGTGTATTATGTTCTTGAAGTGTGGTGAATTTCATAATTTATTCAAATTTGGACCTCTTGTGTGGTAATTGGGGGATGATCTGGTAGTCTTTAGGTTAGGGTTGAAGGGGCGGTGGTTTGTCTGTTTGCATGTTTCTTTGGTCGTGGTTATCTAAGTGGTTGTCTTCATTGTTTCCTTGTTTTTTCATTATGCCTCCTCACCAGAGAATGGTGAGAAAAAGAGGTGGTGTAGGTAATGTCATATTCAAAAGAATTCGACCCTTTGCCTATGACTCAGTGACAACTTTCTTTTATGTTGTTCCTCTTGAAGTGAGAAAATAAATAATGTTGCTAGAGTCAAAAGAATCAAGGGAACGCCATTATCATTCAAATTCAAAGATAATTGATGATGGTATGAAATGGGTTACAGATTCGGGTAGATTTCAGAAGCGACAACTTCATTTCATAACTTTTTGTCTTTGCATCAACAAATGGAAGCATTGTTACGTTTAATTTTTAAAGATAAGCAAGTTGAAAATTATAATGTTTTCTTTGGGTTGGAGGACATCAAACGTATGCTAAGGAACCACAAATTCTGCCTTGGTAACATAAACTCTCGTTTGGGCCAAGTGGAAATCTTTCTAGTGTTGGATTCAACTTCTGGTTAGATCCCACAGATCCTC